>CM066162.1:5601902-5841902 GCA_033629205.1 Lithocarpus polystachyus | reverse complement strand
CCAAACTTCGGAGGAAGATCAGATAGATCAACCTTCGTAGCAACCTTCTCTCTAAGCCAATCCACTAGTCTTCCCTTCAAGAGGGGTCAGTCAAGACATTTACCACCTCCTCTCCTAAGCAGAATTCAAAGTCTAGCGATTTGGATTGGTCTGCCTATATTGATATTCGATTTCTTAAACCATTGTATTGACCAACCAGCTACTGAGATAGACTACCATAGAGAACATGATCCATTCTCTTGCTCCCTCCCTTTTGTTCCACTTCTCCCAGGTGAGTACCTCCCCTTCCTTTGTTATTCCCACTCTTTTCTGTGTTCATTCAATGCTTTGCTTGTGGATTGGAAATGCGGTAAGGTCCGCCCCTGCCTCTTAGATAGATATCAGCATAGCTTCGTAATGAAACTTCTGGCACATCTGCTTTGAAAGCGAGAGCTTGAGATGCATCCCTTTTATGTTGACCATAGACTAACCCAACTTCCTAAATCAAAACCAATCCACCACAACATCAAAAACCTAAGTCATATTTAAAATCCAAATTTTCAAAAGGGAAAACAAAAACCATACCAGTGGATGTATATAAAGGGTTTTATATAGAAATGGACCCAAATTAGGGTTTCAACCACTATAAAACCAATTCTAATTCAAAACCAAATCTACCACAATTACATACAATACATTTGGTGAGTCATTGTGGTGTAATGCATGGACTTGTTTTATAAAATATGTCAAAGTATCTGTGTGGAATTGGGGGAAGGAGAAATAAATTGAAAGCAATGGGATAATGTCATTATATTATTTTCTTGGACACCTGCCATACTTGGTTAGTTAACAGTCAATGACATTTTTTGTTTTAATGTAGGATGAGAGCATGGGTGGTGTTTTAGTGTGTTAGCAATTCCTATGATAACTAAAACCAAGAGACACAAACCATGAAGTTGACTTAAAAAATAAGTATAACTATCAAATTCTAAACAAATAAATAAATAAATAAAGCAAAAAAGAGTGAGATTTTTTTTCAAACAAGTGGTGTACATGTTCTAAATGGGAATGAAAAGATTCTTTGCAATACTCCTAACACGCCGTGGGGTACAAGTTCTAAATGGGAGTAAAAATAGTCTTTCCATTCCCATTTAACACATTTTATTTTTGATATTGTTAGGTGTACTGAAGGCGTGTTAGAACATGTTTCAATTCCCAATTAGTCAACAACAACATAAATCTATAATACAAAGAGCTAGAATTTCCCAATTCAATATAATTGAAGAAAGAAAACCGTAAATTTGAAGTGCAACCGTTGGTCATGGAGGACTCATGCTCAGGCTTGCAGGAATTAGTGTGACCAAATCATGCTCTGATTAGGTACTAAGGTGACTAATAAAATAATGAAAAAAAAAATTTATTTGACATTTTTTAAAATCCACACCAGCATTTTCTAAATAAATAAAAAAAAAAGCCACGTTAGAGAATTTAAACAAAAATAAATAAATAAAAACTTCTGTGGGATACAGAAATTTAATAAGGTAATAATACCACGTGTCATACCCAAGGCCAAGGAGGCTAATACAGTTCCAAGGAGACCATACACTCAGACGGTAAGGCCAGAGAAGCGAGCTATGGCCACGTCAATAGCACATTACCAGAGGGGGTCACAATATAGAGGAAAAGTTTCAGAGAGGGAGTGAGCCCTGACGTGATGGGAGGGATGGTAGCTACCACCACATTTAATGCACCCCACCAAACCCCCTAGCCGCATTTATGTAGAGAAAACTCCTAAACAGTGTTGTCTTAATTGTGCAACTCACAGAAGACTTGGAAAGGCGTCTGATGGGACAAGCACTCAAGTAATGGCTTGCATAATCAACAAATGGAGGGCCAAGATCAGCCAAAATAAGCTATATAATGTAAGAGATCCTCCAAGGATAAAGGGGGAGGTTTATCTGAGAATCTAAAAAGCACTGTAACACAAAGAACTGAAATTGTAATCAAGTCTAAGAATAATATACTCAATAACTACTCTCCTCGGACTTTGCTGAGGAAGGATTTCTTCGCATAAAACCTGTTTTATTTCAATCTTTAATCCATTACGAGCGTTGTCCAACTCACTGAAACCTAGTTTTCAGCCCACTCTCTAAAAATTCTTTGTATTGAGCTCTTTAGGCCTTAATCCTGTTACCTTGTGGGCTTAGGATCCAAAACCTGCCCCTACAACTTTAATCTTTTTTTTTTTTTCTCTCTTTTTTGCTTTTCATTAATTTTTTTTTTTGGAAGAACATTCATGTTTTGGGTTCATGTTCTTCCCCAAGGGAAGAACATGTTTGGCTTTCTTTTTTTGCATTTTCTTAGCAACCAAATCAAGACTTAACCAACCATTCATGATCAACCTCAAAAAGTTTTAACACAATCAACAACTTGATTACCACAAATAATCAAACTCATAATTTGAACCTAACATACACCATTAGACCCAAAAAACCCATACTTGCAAACCCAAAAAATGCATAAAATCATTCAAACTGACCCCACATAATTCAAAAAAAAAAAAATCGTTGAATTTTTGGGCTTTGAAAATCTAAAACCCATATAATCATTCAAACACAGAAAAGCACAAAATTTCTCTCTAGCAAATTTAAAACCCATAGAATCAAGAAAACTTTATACATACGGATTAGAAATAAATAAATAAAACTCAGCATGTGAATACAATGAAGAGCCAGCAACAAAAACAAATCTAGTAGATTTTCAACATCACTTTTTCTTCTTGCAACACGATGAACAATAATCCATAAAAATGAAATTAGAAAAAAAGAACAACCTAGAAAAAACCCAACCAACCACTGTGACCCTCACCAACAACAAACCCAGTTAACCAACCAACCCCACGAAAACCCAAAATAACCCAACCACGTCCACCTAGGGGTGGTAATTCGTGTTCACGTGTCAGATTTGTATCGTGTCAACTCATGAACATCTGACTATATGGGTCAGTCGTGTCGACTTGTTTATCATATTTTATCAAATAAAAAAAATTATGAAAAAAAAAACAAATAAATATTTTTAATATAAAATCCAGAACTAATGAGTAATTGCATAACAAATAATCATTCAAAACTAAAGCATATCTCAATATCACAAATAATCAATCAGGTTCCATGGGTTGAACATTAACCCAACCCGTATTTTAAACAAGTCAATCTTGTCAACTCGAATATAACATGAACTCATTAAGCCTTAACCCATAACCTGCTAATTTTGTGTTGGGTTCGCGGTTGTATCCAATTTTGCCACCCTTACCTCCATCGATCAAACAATCAAACCCATTACCACCACAACTGATCAAACAATCAAGAGAGAGAGAGAGAGAGAGAGAACCCCCCACCACCACAGCTGATCAAACAATCAAACCCACCACCACCACCACAACTGATCAAACAATCAAGAGAGAGAGAGAGAGAAAGAGAGAGAGAGAAACAACCCACCACCACCACTGCTGGCTTTTGGCCATGGGTTTAGATCTCAGCGTCTTATTGATCTTAACTCTCACCGATCTCAACCTATCTCTCTCCAAACCCATATCAAATCCAAAAGAATCGAGAGAGTCGAAAGAGTTTAAGCTTAGAGAGGGAGCCTGATCCAATAGAGTGTGAAAGGGAGAGAAAGGAAAATGAAATTTGAATTTTTGGTTTTTGTATTTAAAGATTGATAAATTTAATTTTGGTGATGTTGTGTTTGTTGCCAAGAAAGTTTAAAAAAAGTTAAGAAATTTATTACAAATGTTTTTTCTCAATTGTTAAAACTACATTACACTCCCCAACACACAAGTATTAAGCCTCATACATGTGAGTCCGCAATTGCACCTACTGAAATGTCAAATTAGGGAGATAGTTATTTGTTTCTTCATCTTTATAAAATATAATTATTCATCCATAAGAAAAAAATTGTGGTAATGTTTGTTTATCACAAATCACAATCGGTTCAATCTTCTTTGTTTGATTTGTCTTCGCATTTAACCTTTTTTTTTTTTTTTTTGTCAAGCTTTTTAGACTAAGATGACTTTTTTACTTGCTATCTTCAGTATGCATGCAATTCCTTGATTTGAACAAGCAAGCAATATATTTAATTATCAATGAAAAAATACTTAGTTCATTAAAACTCAATTTTATTAAATGTTCTATTTTGTCATGTCACTTTGGAGACTCACAATTTTCCATATCACTAATATTTTTAGTGTTAACAATAATAGTAGTAGTATAGGAAAAAGAAGTGGAAACATAAATAGAACAAAGCTTCTTTTATTTTTTTCAAATTTTAAATCAAATTTTAGTTAGATTAGTATTTAAAAATTTTACCTATAAGTCTTAACAACAATTGTATTTTAAATCAAATTTTAGTTAAATTAGTATCTAAAAATTTTAAATATAAGTATTAAGAATAATAGTAGTGTAGGAAAAGAAAGTAGAAACAGAAATAGAACAAAATTTAAATCAAATTTTAGTTAGATTAGTACTTAAATATAAGTTTTAACAATAATAGTAGTGGAATAGGAAAAAGATGTAAAAACAAAATAGTAGTACAGGAAATGGAAGTAGAAATAGAAAAAAAAAATCAAATTTTAGTTAGATTATTATTTAAATATAAGTTTTAACAATAATAGTAGTAGTATAGGAAAAATATGTAAAAACAGAATAGTTGTGTAGAAAAAGAAAGGGTAAATTACAAAGTTAATCCTTATCCTTTGCATCATATTTCAATTTAGTCCCTAATCTTTAACTTGTGCCAATTTGGTCCCTAATCTTTTCAAAGTCGTGTCAATTTAGTCCCTGCCATTATCTCTTGGATGGAAAATGCCGATGTGTCTAACGGAATAATAAAAAAAAAAAATTTCATGCCACATTAGCTGCCAACTATATCTCCACGTCAAAAAATAAAAAAATAAAAACAAACTAAAATGTTCACACGTGAAGTAGTCTTGGGAAAATTCTGATTCATCCAAGATCCGTCCTCTACCATTAAATACATATATACAGCTTGAGTTCTCGCTTAGATACAAGTAACTCTCTCACTATTGGAAATTTTCATCACATGCTATTTGAAATCCACGGACAAGGCATAATTACAAAAGATATATAATTTTTTTATTTATAACAAAAACTTGTAAAGTAATTATTCCTCTGTCTACCTTTTTTTTTTTTTTTTTTTGATGAACCAGAAATTTTATTAAAAGAAAAAACAAACTACACAGGCAAACAGGCCACACCCTGAACAATAGAAACAAAAGAAGGGGGGTTGTTACCAACATCAAAAGAACCAAAAAAATTACAAGCTAAAGACCACTTTGCTAGAGAATAAGGAGTCATATTGCACAACTTGGGCACCCAACAAACAGAAACCTTGGAAGAAGATGTCAAGAGAATACGAGAGTCATCACAAATGGACTTGATTCTCCAAGGGGAGGCAGCTTCCAAGTTAGAAAGAAGATTGGAACAAACTTGGGAGTCTGATTCTATGATAATCGCCTCAAACTCCAAGTTAGCTGCCAAGGTTAGAGCCCATTTAATAGCTTCAGCTTTAGCCTGAAGAGGGAAGATGGTATTCACTTTCTTAGAACAAGCAAAAACTAGCTCCCCTCTCCAGTCTCTAGTGACAGCTGCAATGGAAGAATAGTGAGGGCCCACAGCAGCATCAACATTAATCTTGATTGAAGAAATGGAAGGAGGGGTCCACTGATGTGAAGGAGCCAAGGTGGCCTGGCTCCAGTATTATATGTTGGGTTTTCTTTATTTTCTTTGTTGGGTTTTGGGTTTTGTGCATTTGGGGTGGTTGTAATGGGCAATTGGAAGAATCGAAAAAATTTTCGTCAACGATGAGCTTCAAGGTCGCCTCCTAAAGTTTACGACCTTGTACTTCCTCTAGAATGGAAAGATGGTGTGCCTTTATGGGAAAAGAAATTTTGCAGTTTGATTGTAACAATACATCCTCTATTATTTGTCTTAGTCTTCTATCTTAAGAATGATAAAGTATTTTAAAAGTAATTGTTTTTGTTCCCATCTCTATCATCAACAAAGACCCATAGAAAACTAATGAAACAACTTTGAAAATACCCAATCAAACACTACCAAAAAAAAAAAACCAAGCAAAACCCACTGCAAATATCACCAAAAAATCCCCCATGAACCTAGAAAAATTCAATTAAAACTTCATTGCAAACATAACACAGGACATGAAATTCTTCGCCAAACACCATAGGAAATCAACCTAGAAAAATTCAACTCCAAAAATTAACCATAATAATCCTCATGAAACACCCTGATAAAGCCCAAAAAAACCAACCAAATCCCACTGTAAAACCCAACCAACCCATGAAATTTCACAACCAAAACACACAATGAACTACACAGAAAAACCACCCACAAACCCAGAAACATTGCTCCTCCAAATACCAAAAACAAAACAAAGAAAGAGAAGAGAAACAGAGTAAAGTAGTGACTATGAGAAGCATGGCAACAGTGGCAACATCAACATTTCAAAGAGCATGAAGATTCAGGATCAGAAAAATATTCCTAAACAAGAGAGAGGAAGTTCGGGGTTTTAATTTAGGTCTTTTTTTTTTTTTTAAACACGATGTGGCATAGAAAATATATTTTTTTATTATTCTGTTTGACACATAAATTTTTCCATTCAAAGGTAACGGCAAGGACTTAATTGACATTACATGGAAAGGGTTTGGGACCAAATTGACACAATTGAAAAGTTAAGGACCAAATTAAGATATGGTGTAAAGGATAGGAACTAACTTTGTAATTTACCCAAAAAGAAATTAAAAAATAAAATAAAACAAACCTCTTTTTTCATAATAATAGTAGTAGAATAGGAAAATGGAGTAGAAAAAAAAATAGAACAAAACTCTAGGAAAAGAAGTAGAAATAGAAATTGTAGGGACATGTTTCACAGCCTAAGCCCAAAGTGTATGGGACATTGGCCTAGTGAGCCTAGAACAATATATTTGTAGAGAGTGGGTCAAAGAATTAGGCACTAACGAGTTGGACAAAGGCTAATATGGATTTATAGGATATACAAACTAAAACGAGAGGGACTAATCTGAGTAAATTCACCGTCCGAGGAAGTCAGTTTTCTTATAAATCAGTTAAAGCGATTACAAGTATACCCTTCCTTCTTACAATGTTCTCTCTCTCTCTCTCTCTCTCTCTCTCTCTCTCTCTCTTTCACCTCCTTTTATAGAGGATCTCTTACATTATATATTTCCCTCTGAACCATGTTAATCCTATACTTGTTGGTCATTTAAGCCCCTACTTGAGCACCTGTCCATCAAACACCCTCTGTAGCCAAGGTTGCACTATTCAGGGGTCTTCTCCACATAAATGCGGTCAGAAAAGTAGCTGCAATGCATTCAATGCAGTGGTTGCAGCTCTCCTCTAGAAATTTTTGGGTTTCCCTTATTCTTGTATGTTTATGATGCATGTCCCTATCACAGGAGCTTCTTGGAAGGTCACATTGGTTGCTAGAATGCATATTTGAGCTGTAAATGCGGCCAGAAAAGTAGCTGCAGTGCATTCGATGCGGTGGTAACAGCTTTCCTCCAGATATTTTTGGGTTTCTCTTATTCTTGTATGTTTATGATGCATGTCCCTGTCATAGGAGCTTCTTGGAAGGTCACCTTGGTTGCTGGAATGCATATTTGAGTTGTATTTATCATACTCGAGGGAATATTTCTTCTTGGACCACTTTCCCATTCGTGTCTTGCTCATTAAGTTCCGAGTGTGAACCATTCATTAC
Organism: Lithocarpus polystachyus; assembly: GCA_033629205.1. Taxonomy (NCBI): domain Eukaryota; kingdom Viridiplantae; phylum Streptophyta; class Magnoliopsida; order Fagales; family Fagaceae; genus Lithocarpus; species Lithocarpus polystachyus. The sequence continues at coordinate 5,834,111 of CM066162.1, read as the reverse complement.
CATTCGTTCGTCCTTAGGCCATTCACGCTCTCGGCCAAGGCCAAATATATGATTTTGGGCTCTTAACCCTACAGAAATAAAACAAAAACTCAAATGAAATATGTTAGGTTCTAAGGAATTAGGAACTAATGTATTAGAACTTCAATTTGTAATGTTGGCAAACCATGATCAAAACAATCTTTAGTGTTGTTTTAGACTTGCTCAAAGTATGTACTTATTATGTAAAGTTGGAATCGAGTTACTGCAGAATTTACTGTGCAAATCTATTAGGCTCGATCGATTGAAAGTTGTGCAGATTGTTTTTCTGCAGAATTTTCCAACCCAGCACAAGCCCGTTTGACGTGTAGGATTTTATGTTTTGCCCTAAGTATATAAGGGAAAACCCTAACCACGTTTTTAGAGTTTTGAATGCTGTGTTTGTGAATCTAATTGTTAGATCTAGAGGTGTTTACCTCCACATACACTTAAGATTTCCAAACTCAAGATTAATGTCAAAAGCTTGATAATCGTCCAGTTGCAAAATCAAAAGCTTCAAGATATACAAGCTGGTGTGCTTGTGATTTGCTGAGAATTCAAGGAAAGAAGTAGTCCGTGGTCTCGGAGCTGTCACGTGGTCGTGGTAGTAAGTTTCCTACACGAGGTAGCAATAGGATGTTAGTGGTCTAAGTCTCTATTGTGTAAACTTCAATTCTTTCATAGTGAATTCGGTTTTACCTTGAGGATAACTAGGTTAAATCCTCCCCAGGTTTTTACCGGTTTGGTTTCCTGGGTTATCATATCGTGTGTTATTTATTTTTCGCACTTTTGCATGATATGATTGTTGCTAGGCTAACCTAGAATTGTTTAAATTACCTAAGTTAATCACTTGGCTAATTATCTAGGTTAATCTGTTTGGGTTTAAGAGGTCTAAACAACTTACAAAATATGATGGTTTTTTTTTTTTTTGGCAAAGAAGTGTTTAACAAATACTACTATTGGTATATTGGAACCCTTTAAACCAACAAAAAAAAATTGTAAAACACAACACCTCATATACCAGTTTATCCTTAAAATACATAAGCTTTAAAATTTATTTCTATAAGTTTTATATTTTGAAATTATTGTGCAATAGCTTCATTATCAATGCTATTAATATTTAGTTATTGTAAGATATCTTCATTGCAATAAGCTATTACTTTGAAATTTTCATTGCAATAAATTGCAAAAATAATTGGTATCAAGTTATTGCAATGATTTGTTCAATTTAAGTTATTGCAACAAATTATCCTAATGTAGTTTTGTAATAGAAAATCAGTGAAGAATCACATTGTGCTAACTAGTAACTATTTACATTATAACTAAACTACTTGTAGTTGAGCTACTACTAATTTGGCATCTCTTGATAGTTTTTCATAGAAGAATATTTCTTGGTAGGCAATTGTGGTCATTCAAGTTTCAACCATACGTCTCAGACTCTCATGAGATATTGTAGAAACTTCATCGAACATTGTTAGGACACACACTTATGATGTCGAGGAAACTCATTTTGCTCATCTAGATGAGACTAAGGAATTTGTTGACGTGAAACTTTCACAAGTTATACACAAAATTGATGAGATCAATGGATTAAAGACCTTAGATTAGATTGGAAGAAAAAAACAAAACAAAACAAAACAAAACAAGCAAACAAACAAACTAGCCACTTGAAGTACTCAGTTTGGTTTTTTGTTATGTTGGTACTATGTATTTTTTAGTAAAAAATGTCGAGCTCAATTTGAGAAAATTGTTGTTCATGGCTCACGATTTTTTAATTCCTTGCTAGCCACCACTTTTTTTTTATTATGATCTCCAATCACAAATGAAATAGCAACATTCCTATTTCTTTTGAGAGAGAGTGAAAAAAGAAAATAAATTAATTAATATCGCCTACTATAGTCCATGGATTCCAATTTTTTTAATAAAACATTTAATGGTGGGCTGGGCCTAGTCCAAGAATAGTAGATCAAAACTCAAAAGTTGTATGGGAATCAAGGTAGTGTGAATAATGATGAGATTAAAAAATATACCGAAATACTAAGTAAGAGACTAAGAGTAATATCGAAGTGGGCTGGGACGTTGGGTTCAGTCAGGCAAACAGTGGGCCGGCGTCGTTTGGACCTTTACTTTTTTTTTTTTTTTTTTTTACAATGAGATAAAGAACACCATAGTTTGCTCTGTTCTTTAAAAAAAAAAATCCTTTTGGAATAAAACCAAAAACAGAGAGCAACAAAAGGTTACATTGTTCACCGCCTAAAAGGTTACATTGTTCACCGCCTAAGAATTGGAATTCGAAATTCCTAATCACACTTGGATTTTGTTCACCACCTCATTTTTCTTGCATTTTACTCTAAAAAGTAGCCGTTGAGGCAATGATTATAATCCGAGTTTGTTTCGGATTTCTGAATTCCGAATAGCAAAAGGAAACAATTAATCGTTGGGTATTTATAAGATTGCAATATAAAGATTACATTTTACGCAACATCTTCTTCTTCCTTCAAAACCCTTTCTTACTCTCTCTTATTTGTGACCCCCATTCATGGTTATTATTACTAAACCCCTGGGTTTTTTCAAGAGCAAGGTGCACCATCATACTGACAACAACAACATAGCACTAGATCAAGAACGAGAAGAAAGTATGTACGCCTTTTACAAACGCATTGAGACCCCAAATCAACTCAGCACTGATTTCTTGAGTTTCTAACCTCAAGTTTCTGTGTATGTAAGAAATTCTCTAGTTGATTGGTTGACGTCCCTTCATTTTTTTCTTGATCTTTTGCAACCGACTCTGTTTCTCGCTGTCAATATTGTCGATCGTTTCCTCTCTGTTGAGGTTGTGTCATCTGAACATGACTTGAAACAAGTGGCTATTATTGCATTAGTCATTGCCTGTAAAATTGAGTAAGTGTTCAATTTATATTATATTTCATTTATTCAACCTATTTTATAGGAATATGGATATGTATAATATATTTAAAATTAGATTTTTGAAATAAGGTTTGTAACTTTTTTTACTAACTTTCTTTATATGGCTTATAGTAACAAGGGTAAAATCTATTTATAGTTTGTATGTGTGGAAATACCAATCCTTATTTACCGTAAAAAGCATCAGAGTAAGGGTACCCATAACAAGTTGATTTCAAACTGGTACACGGTAAGTTACTTATTCTTTCATTCTGTCTTATTTGGTTTCTTGATGTGCACATGTATGAATAATAATAGTAGTAGTATAGGAAAAGGATGTAAAAACATAATAGTAGTATAGAAAAATGATGTAAAAATAAAAATAGAACAAAATTAAAATCAAATTTTAGTTAGATTAGTATTTAAATATAAATTTTAACATTAATAGTCGTAGTATAGGAAACGGAAACAAAAACATAATAGTACCATAGGAAAAGGAAGTAAAAATGGAAATAGAACAAAATTTAAACAAAATTTTAGTTAGATTAGTATTTAAATATAAGTTTTAACATTAATAGTCGTAGTATAGGAAAAGGATGTAAAAACATAATAATAGTATAGAAAAAAGAAGTAGAAATAGAAATAGAACAAAACTTAAATAAAATTTTAGTTAGATTAGTATTTAAATATAAGTTTTAACATTAATAGTTGTAGTACAGGAAAAGGATGAAAAAACATAATAGTAGTATAGGAAAAGGAAGTAGAAATAGAAATAAAACAAAATTTAAATCAAATTTTAGTTAGATTAGTATATAAATCAAAGTTTTAACATTAATAGTCGTAGTATAGGAAAAAGATGTAAAAACATAATAGTAGTATAAGAAAAGGAAGTAGAAATAGAAATAGAACAAAATTTAAATAAAATTTTAGTTAGATTAGTATTTGTTAACGTGTAATAGGATGTGGACCTTAGGTCTACCTTATTTACTTGTATAGCACACAAACTTGTACTGCACACTCTGCCTCCTATATAAAGACACTCATGTATACTTTATTACGATGATATACAATAATACTCATTCAATATTTCTAACATGTGTTTAAAAGCAATCTTTGTTTTCCTCAATGTTTCTTCATTGCGTTCATCTTTTTTGGCTTCCCATTATTGCCGTCAATAGTCTCCGGTATAGTCATGCAATTGTTAGAAGTCGCATCAACACCATAAGATTATTGCCCTCTTTACAAGTCTATTTGTTTAGGGTTTATTCTACTATATATACCCATGGTATGATTCATTGTAATACATGTTTTATACTACACTCTTATATAATAAAGATATAACCCTTAAGGGTTTCCTCCTTGGATGCAGGTCATAAGGTTGAATCACATAACTTTGGATTCATATGTTCTTATTTTATGTTTCTCTCTTTCACATCTATTCAAGCATATTCAACATGGAAAATATATTATAGTTAATATTTATTAGTGGTCAACCAATTATAGGAGTCAAAAGATTAACCAACCAGCTGAACGGGCAGTTGGCTCTGAGGCCCTCATTCCATTCATTTTGGATGCTCTAGCTAATTTGCATTATTGTGGCCACACACATGGGTCTTTATCACATCTCAACAATTATGTCATACAAAAAATGAACATTTTGGTTATTGGTACAAAAAAAACTTCCTTACAAATCCTATGTGGATATTTTTTAGAGCCGACATTAGTGGAAAAATTGGTAGGCAATTGTGGTCGTTCAAGTTTCAACCATAGGTCTCAGACTCTCATGAGATATTGTAGAAACTTCATCGAACATTGTTAGAACACACACACTTATGGTGTCAAGGAAACTCATTTTGTTCATCCAGATGAGACTAAGGAATTTGTTGACATGAAGCTTTCACAAGTTATACACAGTATTGATGAGATCAATGGATTAAAGACCTTGGATTATATTAAAAAAAAAAAAATAGGCACTTGAAGTACTCAGTTTGGTTTTTTTGTTATGTTGGTAGTATGTATTTTTTAGTAAAAAATGTCGAGCTCAATTTGAGAAAATTGTTGTTCATGGCCCACGATTTTTTAATTCCTTGCCAGCCACCACTTTTTTTTGTTATGATCTCCAATCACAAATGAAGTAGCAACATTCCTATTTCTTTTGAGAGAGAGTGAAAAAAGAAAATAAATTAATTAATATCGCCTACTATATTCCATGGATTCTAATTTTTTTAATAAAACATTTCATGGTAGACCTGGCCCAGTCCAAGACTAGTAGATCAAAACTCAAAAGTTTTATGGGAATCAAGCTTGTGTGAATAATGATGAGATTAAAAAATATACCGAAATACTAAGTAAGAGGCTAAGAGTAATTATGCTAACCCAAGATATTAAATATTGCCTAGTATACCCAAATTCCAAATGTTACAAGAATATAAATAAAAAATACAAACAAATCCATACAATAAAATTATTTTTGGGGAAAAAAAAAACTAGAAAGAATGGATAAATCCAATTCATGGTGGGCTTGGGCCCGGCCCAGTTCTAAATGTCTAAGGCGGTCTAACTAGTCTATATGAAACGAACAAACAAACGGAATCCTAATTTCTAAATTCTAAAATCTCTCACTCTACCCTAAGCTTTACCATGTTAGCTGTTTAAATTTTATTTAATTTCACCTATGGATTCTATTTTATACTAAGCTTTCATTTGTATGTATAAGCTTTTGTTTTGGGTAAGAGTATTCCAAAAAATTTACAATTGGAGCATGCACAAATTTTGGCTATATTGCAATTGGCCATATGCTTATAAAAATACCTCCAATTGAACTTTTCACATTTTCATCTTTGTCATTAGAATATAACTGGGTAGGTGTGTAAATAAATGTGTTCAGGTGTGTGCACCATCTTGCCATGACTGCTCAACCCTGCGCGCTTGGTGGGAAGAAGATGAAGAAAGAAGACAACGGTTTTTCAAGAGTGTAGTGGGGTCTGAGTCTGGCATTTTACCACCTAGTCAATGTGTTCCAGAGGTTGTACATTTCAGTGATTTCATTATAAGGCAACATGCTGAAGCCCCATCAATGTGGGCAATTTTCCCTCTTCAGGTTCTGTGAGGTCTTTAATACTGTTCTCAAATTCTTGGGTACGTCTTCCAACTTCATATTCAATGCCCTGTGGGAAGCGCAGTAAATAGCACCAAGCTAAAATGTTTGCTTCAAAATCTGGGGTTTTTTTTTGTTTAATGGGAAGCACAACTGTATGACAACTTTCTTGCACCAAGTAGAAAAATGACAGAGACAACTCTACGGTGGAGAAAAACACGATGGTGAGGGATTTTTTTTTGGTGATATTTTCTGGCTGTATCCTGCGGTGATGTTTCAACAGGTGTTTGCTCTGATACCAAAACTGACGCAGGACAACCAAAACAAAATTGAAACAACAGTAAAATAAAGGGATATGACATAGGAGTCAACACCTAAACCTTGCTTGGAGTCAACACCAAGTGGGAAAACCACTAAGAGTCAGCACTTAGGGTAGACCTGGAGTCAGCACCAGACCAAAAAAAGACCAAATGACCATTTTTTTCATTTATCAAAATATCAATGATCTCTTCAAGGAGTACAATAGGTTGTTTATAAAGGATTACTAAATTCTAATTCAAATTGGCTAGGAAACCCTAAAGACCAAATGACCATTTTTTTCATTCATCAAAATATCAATGATCTCTTCAAGGAGTACAATAGGTTGTTTATAAAAGATTACTAAATTCTAATTCAAATTGGCTAGGAAACCCTAATTGCGTTGGAAACCCTAATTGCCTTCTTACAAAAATAACCTTACTTCTAAATTGAAATACTAAAAGCCCAATAAACTAATAGAGCTTAAAATATAAAAATACAATTGACTTGCAAACATAAATAATACCAAACAATAATCTTCTTGCATCTCCTGCATCAATATATCATCATTCCAATCTTTCAAGCATTACTACGATTTAAAACTCAAAATATGTAAAGAAAATTTTAGGATAGTAGTGAGAGTATTTTAAACATTACACAAAAAAATATTTTAAAAATCATAAACTTTCATTAGGATTAAACTGAGAGAATAACAATATGACATATTTGCTCTTTTCCAAAATATTAAGGAAAAAATTGCTTAACATTAAAATTTAAGGAGGAATTTTAGAAGAATGAAAAATGCTTTTATTTTAAGTTTTTGTTTTTGTTTTTGTTTTGTGTGTGTGTGTGTGTGTGTGTAAATTATGTGTTTTTACCTAAAATAATGCGTAAAAAAAAAAAACAAAAAGTCAATCCAAAAAATTGTATGTGAAACAGTGAATTTTGGCTCATCAAAGTTGAATAAATCAACAAAAAATTTATAGCAACACAACTTACAACATTTTCATAGTACCTTTATAATTTTATTATGTTTTAACTTTAAAAGATTGTTAACTCACAATTTTGAAAATACTGTGATGACAACAAGATATCTTAACATTTTCACAAAAGAAATGTTATGTTCACCACATTTTCTCTACAAATCATAAGTAGTAGATAGTTATAATAAAATAGATATTGCCATTAGCAAATTAATACTAAAAAACTATTATAATAAAATAGATATTTATATGTTAAATAGCTACCTTAACTTTGTATATGCTATATATTTATGTATATAGTTTCATACTTCTTCAAATAGAAATTTTATCATAATTTTTTCACTTAAGAGTTTGCACATGCCACCCTAACTAGTTATATAAAAATTGTTAAAAAAAAAAAAAAAAAAACAAGTTACATAAAAATGGGTTGATAAAAAAATGCCGCTCAGTCTTTTTTTTTTTTCTTTTAAGTGATTATTATAATAGGAAATAAAATTTAGTTGGGTTTTACACGCCTCGTTTGTGACTTTTTATATATTGACTAGTTTGAACAACCCCTTTGTCTTGTCTTTGAGAACTAGGCCGGGCCCAGGCCCACCGTTAATTTTTATAACGTCCACTCTGTGATGCACAAATGGTAAAACCCAACTAAATTTTATTTCCTATTATAATAATCACTTAAAAAAAAAAAAAAAAAAAGGACTGAGCGGCACGTTTTTATCAGCCCATTTTTATGTAACTAGTTTTTTTTTTTTTTTTAAACAATTTTTATATAACTAGTTAGGGTGGCATGTGCAAACTCTTAAGTGAAAAAAATTATGATAAAATTTTTATTTGAAGAAGTATGAAATTATATACATAAACGGATATCATACACAAAGTTAAGTTAAGATAGCTATTTAACATATAAATATCTATTTTATTATAATAGTTTCTAAGCATTTAGTTGCTAATGGCTATTTGTCAGGGTAGTATTTATTTGCTAATGGCTATTTATTTGCAAACAGAAAATATGTCTCACTCTGTGTCTCTCTCCAAATACCAAAATCAAACCCTAGAAGATCAAAAGCTCCTGAAGATCAAAAGGTTCATTGCCATGACCAAACAAAATGTCCAAAAGAGATTATTACCCATAGCAAGTTCATCCACTGCATACAAATCCTTGTATTTCTTAATTAACTTCAAATTATTACATATCATTCAAATATTCAAATCCCAACTCAGTTTCATTTCTTTTTCAATCCCCAAGCACCCTTTTCTTTTAATTTCTACTTTAAATCGGTCTGTATTAGAGAATTTTCAAGCAAGAGCCCATGATGAATCAAAAGGCTGCGTACACACACATTTCTCTCTCTCTCTCTCTCAAATACTATCCATTCTTTTTGTAACATGTGTGTTGAAATTTGATCTATTAATTGCAGTTGCAAAGATTTTTTTTTTTTGAAACTAAAAAATAAAAAAGAAGGAAGATTTCTGATAACTAATTAATCTAATATTTAGAATATTAATGATAAGGCATGTAAAATTTTTTAACCATTAAATCTATTGGTAATCTATAGTAAGAAAAAAAGTGTAATTCTGATCAAGTTACACCATGTTTAATTTGAACTTAACCTTCTTTAGTTTAGATTGTAAGATACCATAAAACACTAGCTACATCAACCAGACCACTAGCCAGAATCACATTTCAGATGCTTCCTTGGAACAAGAAAAGAGAGACTGACATCGTTGAGGACCAGGGCCATCCCCGGACTTGAGGAAGTCGAAGTTAGAGTTGGCGAGTCTCGAAGACCGGTCGGCCGATTCGGGGTGGTGGTCGTCACGGAACCCACGCCCGTTGGTCTTCCTTGCTGCGGCGACGGCCGCAGCAGCAGCGGCCGCGGAGGCGGAGGAAGAGGCGCCGCCCGTTATGGCAGACTTGAGCTTCGGCTGCTGTTGCTGGTGGAGTGGGGCCCGCGGCGAGGCGGAGGCGTCTAAGGCGGCATCGGCGATGCCTCCGTCCTCGTCCATGAGGTCGTCATCCTCTGGCTCGAAATCCACTGCCTCAAACTCTGCTGCACTCGCCATAGCTCTCTCTCTCTCTCTCTCTATCTCTCTAAGTAAGTATTTTGTGCGTTTTGTTTTGTGTTTTTGTGTGCGTGTGTGTGTGTCTCTCTCTCTCTCTTTCTTTCTGTGTGAACTATTGAGTGTGTGGGGGTTGTGCTGGTGTTCGAGTTGTAAAAGGCTGCCCCTCTCTCTCTCTCTCTCTCGAATATTAGGTTTACTCTTTCTTTTCGTTTTTTTCTTAAATAATAATTTGGGTGATTTGGGTTTTTATATGGGTTTTTGGGGGAAGAGCTTGGACTTCGGGCTTGAGATTTGGGTTTTTTATGTAATTTTTTTTTTTGGATAAGTTTTTGATAATTTTACTACGACCCACATTTAGTTTGGTGATCACTTAATATATTTTTTTTTTTTGAGAAATCAGACCCCAAATACGGGCTGGGCTAGTGTTTGTAAGGCGTAAAGAGTAATAGTCGAGGTTCAAGTTTCTAAGAAAAAATTTCATACACATATACACTTAAATTAAATTAGAGTAAAATTTTTATTATGTAAAAAAAAAGAAAAAAAGGTTAATAACTGTTATTTATTTTTATTTTTTTTAAAAATGTATGGGAAAAAAGTTTCATTTCATTTTTTTTTTAAGATAGAGGATGATGTCCTCTCTATTATTTTTATTATTATTTTTTTGATGAATAAATCTAACCTCTCTATTTAGTATTTAGAATACTTATTTTGTTTACATGGCACTACAAACAATATAATCAGCATTTGTTGATTACAAGAGTCAATATTATAATTTATTCAATATTTTTTTTATTAGGATATAAATTTTGACAAATTCACTATTTAATTAAACTTTTTTCTTAAATCTTTCATGCTTGTAAAATTTTTAAAAAATTAAAGATTAATAATTATGTTATCAATCAAATGTTGAAATTTTAAGTTTTTATAGTCTAAAATTATGAATAAAATCAAATAGTAAATAACATCCGATTGATACGAATTTCAACATGCATGTTCAGAATATAAAGAATATGCAACTTCACAATTAGATTTTTAAAATATATAATAATGTTAATTTTTTGAGAGAGAATTGTAACCTTAAGTTTGTAACCAAATGTTTCTCGTGTGCTTATTTTTATTCCTCTATTGTATTATTTTTATCCCTCCATTTGATTGATGATGAGGTTAATGTATTGCCGTATTAGTGAAAAATAAAAACATTAAACAAATATTTTAAAACAAAATAAAACAAAACAAAAGTAAATTGGGCTTAGAATCAATCTTAACACATAGTGGGCTGGACTCAGTTGAGGGACCCAACCCAACTCCCATCTCTGTGTGTCTCAAACATTTGGAAGTAACTGATTCCAAGCTCCATCGTCAATAACATGTGATCCCCCTCTTTTTCTTCTTCTTCTTCAAATTCCTCGTCACAATTGTGGGGCTGTTTCTTTGTCACAATCGGTTCAGTCTTCTTCATGGGATTTCTCTTCGCCGCCGTTATATCCAAGCTCCTCCCTCCATCGCATAACGCTCTAATTTCCTCCATCCAAAACGACTGGTAATTACAGTCCCTCACACTCACACTCAGTCTCACTCTCATTCTATTTTCACTTTTTTTTTTTTTTTTTTGGTTTCAAGCTATTAGACCCAAGTCTCCTTTTTACTTGTTATCTTCAATCTGCATGACATTCCTTGATTTGGACAAGCAATGGTGAAGTTTCAATTTTTTTCTTTTTTTGGTTAAATTGAAATACTTATATAAAGGCTGTTATATATTGAGCTTTTTCTTAGCTGCAAGGAGTTCTACATGTCTCTTTCTATTTTCTTTGGGTTAAGCTTTTAGACCCAGAAGTCATTTTTACTTGTTATCTTGAATCTGCATGAGATTCCTTGATTTGGACAAGCAAGCAAGGCTCAAACTTCAATTTTTCCAATGCTTGCTGTGTTGGCTTTCCCAATGACTTACTGGGTGTCATTAATTTTTGGTTGTTTTTATGTTCAATTGAATTTAGTTATGTAAAGGCTATCAAATATAATGGGCTTGTTTAGCATTTTGTTCTGCAATGATTCACTTTTTTGAAAAAATTTCATATGTTGTGTTAGGTATTACTGCTTCTTAGTGCCCTTGACTCTTTCTGTCCTTGTGGTTGCTGTATATTTCCATTGGATCAGCATGAAATTATTCAAGCACGCATGACTTTGTCTTGAGCTCATCACGTTGAATTCCAGAGCCTCTGGTCCTCCCTGCTTAATTATACTACTTTTAGAGAAGAACAAGAAACTAAAAGGTGTGTCTGATTTATTGCCTTGTCAAAGTACATAGCAGGTGAGGCTGCCTTGGCAGTTGAAGGTCGTGGAGACCTGCAAGTTATACAACCTTCCAATTTGTCTCTACCCTTTTGGCATATGACCTGGCACTTTGCCAAACATCTGTATTGATAGAACATTGCCTTTTATTGAAAATGATCTGCTCGTTTTTTACACTCACAGTAGTCTTGTAATTTCCTTCCTACCCTACCTCAGAAAAGCTAAATCTGCTTTCAAATTGTCTTTCCATTATTGCCCCTGAGCATTGTCCAATGATGTAGGAATAACTGGATCATCAACTTTTAGATGGAATTCCACAACTTGGGTCTTAGCGATAATTACTGCATAAGAATAATGGCTAGGAGGAGGATTGAAAGCCATTATGGCGCTATTTAGTGAATTAGAGTTCTGCTGTTTTCACATGGAGATTGTGCATTTGGACAAACCTTATGGTCCTTATCAAATCCATGTTCAAATTAGATTGGAATTAAACCATATTCCTTTTCACTGCCAATTTGAACTCCTCCCCTTTCCCTTCCCTTCCCTTTTCTCTCAAGCATCAAACTGCATTGATTTAATTTGGTTAGAAATTTAGAATGGAGAATAAACTGATCAAAGTATACTCATACATATAGCACTATGGTTTGAAGGAAGTTTAGTCATTCTCTTTTTATCAAGTCCAGAGCTTCACTTCACTTGCTGCACCTACTTCAGAAATTTATTGTTGCAACAGCATAAACAATGTCGCCAATCTACAAGTGATTGCCAGCTACCATATTAATAGAAGAGGATTGGAGCAATTCTTTCTTTATGGAGTATATTATTAGGTTAATGTGTTTATTCTACTGCCTTATTTCAGTGGAAATCAGGTTGTGGAAGAGAGCTAGTCGGTTACAAAACTATACTCTCTCCATGTACGTAGGCTGTGACCTTTATAGCACCTTTTTGTTATATTACTCATCAAATGGAAGAAACTGCAGATTCTCCAATATAATCATTTGATTCATTGTTTCATATCAATTGATCTTGTTCATTCACTTTAATCTGATAATCTCTATGCATTTTTTGGCACTATTATCATGTGGTGATGGGTCGTCTGTACAAATCCATATTTGTTTAACTTTGTGCATCTCAAATTCAACTTTTGATGGTTAAAATTGTTCTTGCTTTAGTTGTTTTTACTGAAGGAAGCAAAGTTTCTGCGTGTGAAGGGAAATATATTATTGTTTGTTACTTAACAGTTTTATATTTGGGGTTTGTTTTTCTCCTTGGATCATTATTCTATAGACTTGTGAGCGCCAGAAGATCACTTTCAAATGGATCATCTAATTAATTGTGCTTGTTTTGCAAGACTCTCGTCATTTACTTTTTTAAAAAAACAAGCTGCTTTCCTTCTCTGACTCTATCAACTTATTTTTAAAAAACAAGCTGCTTTCCTTCTCTGACTCTATCAACTCATTTTTAAAAAACAAAATTAATTGACAATGATTTCCTCTCTTTTCCTTTGCTGTCTCTAAAGCCTTTTAGTTGGTCTTCAGGTTGGATCAGGAAGATCTGATACCAAAATTTAAATATGAAAATAAGGGTTGAGAGAGAAGTGAGAGGCCTAAGAGTGTTTGTGTCTATATATATATTTCATGTTTATATTATGATTGCAAATAACTTTATTAATATGCTAATATAACAAAAAAACTACAGTAAGGAAAATGACAAAGATTATGGAAAGCAATCACCCCAACAGCCCTTTATAAATGTTAGATCCCTTCCTTAGAGCATCCACAGCAGTGGAGGCAATAGATAAAGCGACATTTTGTAGTGCTAAAAAGCTAAAAATTTGCCTCCATTGCTGTGGATGGTCTTATGGTTGTGCACTGTAGCAAGAAGTTAAAAAATTTTAGCAATGACACCACTACTATAGCATGCTTTTTTAAGTATTGATGGTACTAAAAATAGCAATATAGCTATTTGGCACTATTATTGTGGAAGCTCTTAGAGACCACAGAAATGCTCTCTAATAGTGTGTTTCCTTCTTGTAGGTCTTCCAGAGCTCTTGCGATTGGCTCACTAATTTTCCGTACACTATCAATTGTTAATGTCAATTTTATTACAAAAGTATTATAAATTGATGTGAGTGTAATAATGAGATTTTTTTTTTTTTTTTTGTTGGCTAATTGACATTGACAACAAATATAATTGTTGTCACGTCAACAACATACTTAATGACATAATTAATTGATTTGTTGTGTGTTTTTGAAAATAGATGTGTATTTGTATCTAATAAAACGTGTAATATCCTTAGCATCACTTTTTGGCATAAATGAAGCTGCTTTTGAGCACAAAATTGTACAATATAAATCGAAAGTAAATTAATCCATGATTGTATTTGTGAGATTGGTATTAGAAGAATCAAAAACCGTTCCACAGGCGACAAAGATGTTTGTGACAAGAAAGCTGGCTGGCTTGTGAATTGAATTGTAATTTAGTTACAGCAATGGTCAATTGGAGTCCTGAATTCTTCAGGCCAAATAATTTCATTATATATTTTGGGAATCAAGAAAATGTAAGACTCAATGAGGCCCCCCTAGCCAAATTTGATGTGGTCTATAGCCTCAAACCAAGAAAAATTCTGTCCACATTCTCAAAGGAAAATAGTTGAAGGCCAAATGGTTCCTAAAAGCTTAACAAAGTTTTAGTGGAGAAATGTGCATGTACTAAAAAAAAAAAAAAAAAAAGTCCACTCAAGTCATGGCATTACTTAAAAACTCGTGTTGATTTAGTATGAGATTTAAATAAATAAGACAAAAATGCACTTTTAGTCCATATATTTTGGGTCATTTTCTATTTTGGTCTCTACTTTTTTTGGAACACTTAATTTAGTTCCAAAATTGAAAACCGTTACCATTTTAGTCCCTACCATTATCTCATTAATGGGAATTGTTTACATGGCAGACAAAATGCATTGTTAGCATGTTAGATACTAATGTGGCTAATAAAATAATAAAAAAATTATTTGACATTTTTTAAATTTCACATCAGCATTTTCTAAATAAATTATAAAAAAGCCATGTTAGAGAATTTAAACAAAAATAAATAAATAAAAACTTTAGTCTCTCTTTTTTCTTTTTCTTTTTCTTTTTTTTGCTTGTCATTAATTTTTTTCGAAAGAACATTCATGTTCTGGGTTCATGTTCTTCCCCAAGGGAAGAACATGTTTGGCTTTCTTTTCTTGCATTTTCTTAGCAACCAAATCAAGACATACCCAACCATTCATGATCAACCTCAGAAATTTTTAACACAATCAACAACTTGATTACCGCAAATAATCAAACCCTTAATTCAAACCTAACATACACCATCAGACCTAGAAAACCCATACTTGCAAACCCAGAAAATGCATAAAATCATTCAAACTGACCCCACATAATTGAAAAAACATCGTTGAATTTTTGGGCTTTGAAAATCTAAAACCCATATAATCATTTAAACACAGAAAAAGCACAAAATTTCTCTCTAGCAAATCTAAAACCCACATAATCAAGAAAACTTTATTCATACCACGAAAAAAAAAAATCAAACTCAGCACATGAATACAATGAAGAGCCAGCAACAAAAACAAATCTAGTATATTTTCAATATCACTTTTTCCTCTCTCAACACAATGAACAACCATCCATAAAAATGAAATTAGAAAGGAAAAAAAGAATAACTCAGAAAAACACATCCAACCATCGTGACCCACACCAACAACAAATCCAGTTGACCACCCACCCCAACGAAAACCCAAAAAAAACCCAACCACCTCCACCTAAGGGTGGCAATTCATGTTCGCGTGTTGGGTTAGAGTCATGTCAACTCATGAGTATCCGACTATATGGGTTAATTGTGTTGACTTGTTTATTAGATTTAATAAAAAAAATTATAAAAAATAAATAAATATTTTTATTATAAAATCCAGAACTAACAAGTAACTGCATCACAAATAATCATTCAAAACTAAACCATATCTATATATCACAAATGATCAATCAGATTTCATGGGTTAAACACTAACCCAACCCATTTATTAAATAGGTCAATCGTGTTAACCCAAATATGACACAAACCCATTAAACCTTAACCCATATCCTGCTAATTTTGTGTCATGTCATGTTGGGTTCGCAGGTCGTGTTCAATTTTGTCACCCTTACCTCTACCGATCAAACAATCAAACCCACTACCACCATAACTAATCAAACAATCAAGAGAGAGAGAGTGAGAGAGAGACAACCCACCATCACCACTGCTGATCAAACAATCAAACCCACCACCACCACAACTAATCAAACAATCAAGAGAGAGAGAGAGAGAGAGAGAGAGAGAAACAACCCACCACTACCACTGCTGGCTTTTGGCCATGGGTTTAGATCTCAGCCTCTTATTGATCTCCACTCTCACTGATCTCAGCCTATCTCTCTCCAAACCCATATCAAAGCCAAAAGAATTGAGAGAGTCGAAAGAGTTTAAGCTTAGAGAGAGCCTAATCTGAGAGAGTGAAAGGGAGTGAAAGGAAAATGAAATTTGAATTTCTGCTTTTTGTATTTAAAGATTTATAAATTTAATTTTGGTGATGTTGTGTTCGTTTACAAGAAAGTTTTAAAAAGTTGAGAAATATATTACAAACATTTTTCTCAATCATTAAAACTACGTTACACTTCCCAACACACAAGTGTTAAGCCTTATACATGTGAGTCCGCAATTGCACCTACTGAAATGTCAGAATAGGGAGATAGTAATCTGTTTATTCATCTTTATAAAATATAATTATTCATCCATTAAAAAAAAATTTGTGGTAATGTTTCTTTGTCACAAATCACAATTGGTTCAATCTTCTTTGTTTGATTTGTCTTCTCATTTAACCTTTTTTTTTTTTACAAGTTTTTAGACCAAGATGGATTTTTTACTTGCTATCTTCGATATGCATGCAATTCCTTTACTTGAACAAGCAAGCAATATATTTCATTATCAATGAAAAAATATTTAGTTTATTAAAACTCAATTTTATTAAATGTTCTATTTTGTCATGTCACCTTGGAAACTCACAATTTTCCACGTCACTAATATTTTTAGGATTAACAATAATAGTAGTAGTATAGAAAAAAGAAGTGGAAACATAAATAGAACAAACATTTTTTTTTCAAATTTTAAATCAAATTTTAGTTAGATTAGTATTTAAAATTTTTACCTATAAGTCTTAACAACAATAGTATTTTAAATCAAATTTTAGTTAGATTAGTATTAAATAATTTTTAACAATAATAGTAGTAGTATAGAAGAAGGATGTAAAAACAGAATAGTAGTATAGGAAATGGAAGTAGAAATAGAAATTGAATCAAATTTTAGTTAGATTATTATTTAAATATAAGTTTTAACAATAATAGTAGTAATATAGGAAAAAGATGTAAAAACAGAATAGTAAAAAAGAAATTAAAAAAATAGAACAAAATTCTTTTTTTCTTAATAATAGTAGTAGAATAGGAAAATGGAGTAGGAAAAAAAAAAAGGCGAAACTATAATGTTGGTCCCTCAAGTTTACCCTATGTGCACAATTAGTCCCTCAAGTTTCAACTGAGCATAATTGATCCCTCAAGTTTAAAAAATGAGTTGTATTAGTCTTTTTACTAACTGCGGTTAACAGTGTTACTTATGTGGCTAATGGAACAATGACTTAACATTTTTTTAAAGACATAGCATTTTTTAATTATAAATAAATAAAATAACTAGTTTCCACCTAAGATTTTAGCAAGCTGACCCGGTTGCAATCTGAAGCCATCGATGTCTTCATCAACTACAGCTTCCAAAGCCAAACAGAAGGAACTGTTGGAAAATATAGTCACCAATCTTCCATTGGTGAAAAGCTCAAGGTCTTTTACAGCAACAAGATTCCTATTTGGGTTGTTGAGGACAACGAATATACTCAACACTTCCAAAGCTTGTAAAGCAGCGTTGGAAAAGAAGATCGGAATGCAACTCGAGCAAGCCACACTAAACGACCTTTTGATCCCAAGTTACTCGTATCTGAACGAAACTCTCTACGATGTTGATTGTGTTGAGAGGATCTTAAACCATTTCCTCGATGGATTACAAGAAACAAACCAAACTAGTGAAGATGGAAACAACAGAGTCAAATCGTCGGCATTAATGCTATTTGGAAAATTGATCGACGTTTATTTTCAGAAATCGCCTCCGACACGAATCTCAAACCAGACAAATTCTATCAAAAGGTTGTCTAGTGTGGCTTGCTCGAGTTGCAATCCGATCTTCTTCTCCAACGCAGCTCTGCAAGCTTCGGAAGTGTTGAGTATATTTGCTATCCTCAACAACCTAAATAGGAATCTTGTTGCTATTGAAGACCTTGAGCTTTTCTCCAATGGAAGATTGATGACTATAGTTTCCAACAGTTCCTTCTATTTAGCTTCGAAAGCTATAGTTGACAAAGATGTTGATGGCTTCAATTTGCAATTGAGTCAATTTGCTAAAATCTTAGGTGGAAACTAGTTATTTTAATTTTTTTTAAATTAAAAAATGCCATGTCATTTAAAAAAATGTCAAGTTATTGTTCTATTAGCCACTTAAGTAACACCACTAACGGCAGTTAATAAAATGACTAGCACAACTCATTTTTTAAACTAATGGGACCAATTGTGCTTAGTTAAAACTTGAGAGACCAATTGCGCACATAAAGTAAACTTGAGGGACCAAAATTGTAGTTTAGCCAAAAAAAAAAGGCACAAAACTCTAGGAAAAAGAAGTAGAAACAAAAATAAAACAAAAACTCAAATAAAAAATGATGGGTTTTTTTTTTTTTTTGTGCAAATAAGTGTTTAACGAATACCATTATTGGTATATTAGAACCCTTTAAACCAACAAAAAAAATTATTGAATTGACGTTGTAAAACACAACACCTCATATACCGATTTATCCTTAAAATACATAAGTTTTAAAATTTCTTTTTATAAGTTTTTATATTTTGAAATTATTGTGCAATAGTTTCATTATCAATGCTATCAACTACATCTCTTTCAATGTACACAATCCAGTTATAATTAAACTACCTTCAAATATCTTGTAGCACAAATTTTATTGCAATAGAGTGCAAATAATTGACAAAGATAATTCAGATTAAGTTATTGCAACAATATATTCGTTGTAATTGATAATTGTTTCACGTTTGTAATTGCAATAGATTGTAAAATAATTAATATTTAGTAATTGTAATGATATCTTCATTGCAATAAGCCATTGCTTTAAAATTTTCATTGTAATAGATTGCAAAAATAATTGGTATCAAGTTATTGAAATGATTTGTTTAATTTAAGTTATTGCAACAAATTATCCGAATGCAGTTTTGTAATAGAAAATCAGTGAAGAATCACATTGTACTAACCAGTAACTATTTACATTATAACTAAACTACTTGTAGTTGGACTGTTACTAATTTGGCATCTCTTGGTAATTTTTTTTAGAAGAATATCTCTTGGTAGTTGATACACTATATATCTTTAAAAAAATTTATTTTTCCTATATATTTATGGATCGAATAGTAAATAATATTTGATTTGAACAAAATTTGACAAGCATATTAAGAACATAAAAAATATACAACTCAAGTATTAGATTTTTAAAATACATAGACATGTTAGTTTGTGATAATCTTGATGTTGACATATTAAACTCAATATAAACAAGCATGTAGTTGAGGATTTCTTCTCACCAGTAGAGGTAAACGTAGGGCCTCCGGTAGGTGAGGTTTTATTCTTTCTATACAATTTATATTTGGGGTGGATATACATGTTTCTATGTGTTAAGTTTGTATAATTGGTATAACCTTGCAATTATTGTGGTCTTTACATTTTCCTTTATTTTTAGGTGAGGGTGAGAAATGTTTGGTTCTACAAGAGCAATAAATCTAAATGGTCTCTTGGAGTTAGGTGTCTTTTTCTTGTCATTGTAAGTTTCAATTGCTAAGCTTTTTTATTTTCATTAATAAAGTGTAACGCATTTAGGTATTTGAGCTTGAAGATGCAAAGTTTGCGACACATGCTATTGCTTACTCAAATTGTCTACTTGATAATCAAGCTATTTCAGTTACGCCTTTGGTGGAAGAGAAGAAGCTACATGGTCCTCAAGGTATCATGTCTATTCTTAGCGATTGCTTAATACTTAAAAATGTATTTGATAGCTCAGAAGCTAAGGTATATGATTCCTTTGTAATACGAGGGACTGATATACATGTGACAATGGACAAAGTCACCATTGTCAAGAAATTTTTTTTTTTTCTAATGATTATAGTATTGTTATCTATTGTAATTACAATAATTTTCATAATAAATATGCTTTGATTTCTCATTAAAAACAAAACACATTATACATTGGTTTATTGCAAATTAGTACAAATTATTGTAACAATCTCAAATCTAATTTGAACAAAGAGAGTACAAATTATTGTAACAATCTCAAATCTAGGGCTGTCCATCCAATCCGATGACCCGACCCACCCGAAGATTCCGACCGAATCCGACCCGAAAACCGGCCGACCCAATCATGTCACCAGTCGGCGGCGGGTCATCTGTTCCAGAAACCGACTCCGGCGGGTCGGTCTCGGTTTTCCATTTCTCAGAACCCGAAAACCCGATCCGACCGATGTACTAAGAATCTCAAGCAAAAAAATTTCAGATTCCGGCGGAAATTTCCAGATTCCGGCGAGTTTTTCGAGAATCCGGCGAGATTTTCCAGATTCCGGCTCATATTTCCAGATTCCGACTTCAAATTTTCAGATTCTGGCAACAAATTTTCATATTTCGATGACTTATCAAGTAGAATCAAGTAGATCTAGTAATATTTCGTCCAAATCTAATGATATCTCACCGGATCTAGAGAGATCTCGGCCGGATTTGGAGTATTTTCGCTTGAAATCAAGTATTTTGGCCGGATTTTTCACCATGCACAGGTTCCGACCGAACCGACCGTGTATCCGACGCGAAACCGACCGCGCCGATCCGACTCCCTCACCGGTCGGCGGCGGGTCAGGATTTCCTCAACCCGATTCTGTCGGGTCAGTCTCGGGTTGGGCACAAACCCGACCCGGACCGACCCGTGGACACCCCTACTCAAATCTAATTTGAAATAAGAGTTTTATAAGTATGGCCACTGGATAGATATTCAATTGGAATAGTAAGTGTTTGATTTATATTATATTTCATTTATTCAACCTATGTTATAGGAATATAGATATGTATAATATATTTAAAATTAGATTTTTGAAATAAGGTTTGTAACTTTTTTTTACCAACTTTTTTTATATGGCTTATAGTAACAAGGGTGAAATCTATTTACGGTTTGTATCTGTGGAAATAGTAGTATTTATTTACCGTAAAAAGCATAAGAGTAAGGGTCCCCGTAATAAGTTGATTTAGATTAGTACATGGTAAATTACTTATCCTCTCATTTTGTCTTGTTTGGCTTCTTGATGTGCACATGTATGAACAATAATAGTAGTAGTATAGGAAAAAAATGTAAAAACATAATAGTAATATAGGAAAAGGAAATAGAAATAGAACAAAATTTAAATCAAATTTTAGTTAGATTAGTATTTAAATATAAGTTTTAACATTAATAATCGTAGTATAGGAAAAGGATGTAAAAACATAATAGTAGTATAGGAAAAGGAGGTAAAAATAGAAATAGAACAAAATTTGAATTAAATTTTAGTTAGATTAGTATTAAAATTTAAGTTTTAACATTAATAGTAGTAGTATAGGAAAAGGATGTGAAAACATAATAATAGTATAGGAAAAAGAAGTAGAAATAAAAATAGAACAAAACTTAAATCAAATTTTAGTTAGATTAGTATTTAATATAAGTTTTAACATTAATAGTCATAGTATAAGAAAAGGATGTAAAAACATAATAGTAGTATAGGAAAAGGAATTAGAAATAGAAATAGAATCTATGAAACATGCTGTTGCTTACTCAAATTGTCTACTTAATAAGCAAGCTATTTTAATTACGCCTTTGGTGTAAGAGAAGAAGCGACACGATTCTCAAGGCATCATGTCTATGCCTAGCGACTGCTTAGTATTTCAAAATGTATTTGATAATACAAAAATTAAGATATGTGATTTCTTGTAAAATTAGGGACTGATATACATGTGACAATGGACAAGGTCACCATTGTCATGAATTTTTTTTTTTTTTTTTGATAATTATAGTATTGTTATCTATTGTAATTATAGTAATTTTCTTGGTAAATATGATTTGATTTCTCATTAAAAATAAAACACCTTATATATTGGCTTATTGCAAATTTTTATCTTTTATGCAAAGTACAAATTATTGTGACAATCTCAAATCTAATCTAAACAGAGAGTTTTCTAAGTATGGCCACCTGGTAGATATTCAATTGGAATTGTAAGTGTTAGATTTATATTATATTTCATTTATTAAACCTATGTTATAGATATGTATAATATATTTAAAATTAGATTTTTAAAATAAGGTTTGTAACTTTTTTTACTAACTTTCTTTATATGGTTTATGGTAACAAGGCTGAAATCTATTTATGGTTTGTATCTATGGAAATGGCAGTACACATTTACCGTAAAAAGCATAGTAAGGGTCTCCATAACAAGTTGATTTCAAATTGGTACATGGTAAATTACTTATCTACTCATTTTGTCTTGTTTGGTTTCTAGATGTGCACATGTATGAACAATAATAGTAGTAGTATAGGAAAATGATGTAAAAATATAATAGTAGTACATGAAAAGGAAGTAAAAATAGAAATAGAACAAAATTTAAATCAAATTTTAGTTAGTTTAGTATTTAAATATAAGTTTTAACATTAATAGTCGTAGCATAAGAAAATGATGTAAAAACATAATAGTGGTATAGGAAAAGGAAGTAGAAATAGAAATAGAACAAAATTTAAATCAAATTTCAGTTAGATCAGTATATAAATCAAAGTTTTAACGTTAATAGTCAAAGTATAGCAAAAAGATGTAAAAACATAATAGTAGTATAGGAAAATGAAGTAGAAATAGAAATAGAGCAAAATTTAAAACAAATTTTAGTTAGATTAGTATTTGTTAATGTGTAATAGGTTATGGGCCTTAGGCCCACCATGTTTACTTTTATAGTACACAAACTTGTACTGCACACTCTTTCTTCTATGTAAAGACACTCATGTATACTTTATTACGGTGAAATACAATAATACTCATTCAATATTTCTAACATGGTATCAGAGCCACTTTCTTGTGGCATTAGTTTTCAATCCTTATGATGGGGGATGTTTGGGGACTAGCATAGTAAGGGTAAACAATATAGTAAGTTAACACACGTTTGAAGGGTTTTAGCAAACTAGTATCTCGAGTTTTAGAAACTCGAGTTCAAGATAAAACTTGAGTCTCAAACACTTGCTTCGTACTTAATGAGTTGGACAGTAATATGCCACATAGATCTCGAGTCTTATAGACTCGAGCTCTACAAATCAAAACTGAGTCTTTAAGACTCAATTTTCTTAGGGAAAAACCACATAGATCTTGAGTCTATAAGACTCGAAATTTAATTAAATTATACTTGGATCTTAAGTCTTATAGACTGGATTTTTGCTAAGCAAAATTTTATAACACATGGATACGCATCAGTCACTCAACACTCTCTCACCCATAGCACTCAGCCTTTAACACTCAGTCTCATACTCCTTAGTAACTCACTGCCTCACTCGCCCATAACTCTCACACTTCTCACACCACATTGTCTCTAATCTCACACCACATTGCCTCTCTCTGTCACTACTCCTCCCTCTCAACAAATTTATATCTCAGGTAAGGATTTTTTGATTTGATTATCATTGTAGTTGGGTATTATTTGTTGTTAGGTATGGGTTAAAGAGTTTGACTATTTATTTAGTAAATAGTTAACATAACTTAGTTAAGATACAATTATTGTGAATTATAAAACTTTGTTTTGTTCGTGTAAATTTTTTAAGTATTTATTGCATGGTTTTTGTTATCAAAATTTATTCATCATTTCTAGGCTCTTATCTTTATCATGATCTTACAAGGATTTTGACTTTATTCATCATCGTTTTGGGTATGAAATGGGTAGTGAATGAATTGTAATGAATTATAATGAAATGGGTATGTAATTCATGCCCTTTGAATGAGTACACAATGGTATGTAATGAAATGAGTGACTTACTCATGCCCTTCGAATGAATTGTAATAAAATGGGTATGTAATTCATGCCCTTTGAATGTGTAATGAATGGGTATGTAAATATTATGGGTATGTAGTTAAATAAAATGTTGTTTACTTTTACAATGATTTTGGCTCTTTTTTTTTTTTTTTGTATTGGGTATGAAATGAATAGTCTTAGCATGACTGAAAAAGGATTTGGGGATGTAATGTGTAACGCCCACAAGGGTTTATACTGCAAAGAGTGCTACTATGAGATCATTAATAGTGTGGGGGTAAATAACTTGTTGTCATTATGTAGCACTAGTCATAGACTGGAAAAAAAAAAAAAAAAAAAAACTTGGCTTTCTATGTACACATAAAACTGTACATATACAGGAGTACCTGCCAAATGCAAACTTCTAAATTCTAGCAAGAGGAAAAATAATAATAATAACAACAACAATAAATGCCAAAATAAAGGAAATTTAGGGATCAGGACAAGCCAAATTCATTACGTACAAGAAAAAAAAAAAAAACAAGGACAGTATATAAGTCATTGTAGGAAATAGAAAAAGCATATCAAGAAACTTTGATATGTTCTAAGTTCTATCAAGAGGAAAAATAATAACAACAACAACAATAAATGCCAAAATAGAGGAAATTTAGGAATCAGGACAAGCCAAATTCATTACATATAAGAAAAAAAAAAAACAAGGACAGTATATAAATCATTTTAGGGTTGCAAATGAATTTTCCATTGAAAATTGTCCATATAGGTGTGAGCATAGTACAACATGATAAAACTCTATATAATTTAAAATTGTAACATATTTCAATCTTTTCCTTCAAAGAATGTAATATATTAAGAGATGGGTTCAAGTTACACCTGGTGTAACTCTATAAGAGTTACACCTTTTTTGTACCGTAGAATTTTAATAGATCCAATGGTTGGAAAGATAGCATTAAATGATTATTTTGTTTCTCATCCTTATTTATGACAAATTAATTCTATCCTTTTTTCTCTCTCTTTCTTACCCAAGATAAAAAGAAATTCTCTTCTTCTTTCTCTCACCTATTTTCTCTCTCTTGCTTACCCAATAAAAAAGAAAATTCTTTGCTTCTTTCTCTCACCATGATCTGAGTAGAGGAAGAAAAGATAAAACAAAATGATTTTTTTACGAATTAAAAAAATTACCGAATTAAGAAGCTTAACCAAAGCTTTGCAAGAAAATAAATCCCACGAGGTTCTTTAAGCTTTGATTTTGAGATATTTTTTCCCCGTTTAGGAGACTTGGTTAATTGGTTTTAAAGTAGAAGTATAAGTATGATGTTTGAGTTATGTTTTGTATGAGGCTTTGCTTTGTCTCTGTGGCTGTCACCTCTCTCCATAAAGTTTTCTATCATTTTTTTAAGAGAGTATTTGAATTAGGAGATCAGGAAAACTGAAACCTCAAAACCATTTAAAACACAAAACAAGTCTAACAAAGAAGAAAAAACGCTATCTAACAACAGAAATTTTAGGAAGAAAGGGACACCATTAAACAACATCCAATATCTAAGGTTGGCAGTTGCTTTGTCATATCTTTTTTTTTTTTTTTTGATTTCAAAACGCTGCTGCCAGGAGTTGAACTTGAGCTCTCACATCTTGTAAGTAAGACTGAAGCCTTGACCAATAGACCAAGTGCTCCTTTTTCGGTTTGTCATATCTAATATCTAAGGGATTTTGACAACTTATATAATGCAAGAAGAGAGTTTTTTAAGTGATGATTAGTTGAATATGTGACATTCTAAAAAACGTTTTCATTTTGCTGTATTAATCTTGTTTTTGGTTAAACACAGAAACCTTTTCCATTGACCTGCATTTTCCACCATAGAAGAAACGTTGTCTAACAACAAAAATTTTAGTAAGAAAGAGACACCATTAAACAAAATCCAATGAAATCTATGGAAAGTAATAAATGAGGATAGAGAAAAACTATTATTAATTAGATAAATAAGCGAAAACAAATAATCATTTAATTCTATTTTTCCAACCGTTAGATCTATTAGAAATCTACTGTATAGAAAATGTGTAACTCTATAGAGTTACACCAGGTGTAACCTGAACATATCTCATATATTAAACTATTTGAAGTAACAAATTAAACAAGAATGTTTGGAAGGATATCAAATTAAATTCTTAGTCCATAGTAAACCACAAATGCAAATGTTGTTTCACTTAAATGGATTGAGATTTAATTTGTTGATATCAATTGAGGGCTTAATATGGGTTAAATGATTTGTTATTTTGAAATTACTTCATTTAATTTGTTTCACTCCTAAACTATATCCGTAAGGATGATTCCAAGACGTTGGTTATCAAAGTTGAATAAAGATCTCATGAACCACATTAGATGCTTCTAAGATGTTAGCTATCAAAGTTGAATAAAGACCTAATGAATCACATTAAATGATTCCAAGATGTTTCAATACCTTTACTTCCAGTCCGTTAGTAGCGGATTGGTCTATCTGGACTTTAATAGGTAATATTGCTGGTCTTGCTGTGTCTTTTACTAGTTTTTTTTTTTTTTTTTTTTTTTTGGGGGGGGGGGGGGGGGGGGGGGCGCAAATCCTTTACTCGTTATTCTTTTTGTTGGGGCTAGAGAATTTGTAACAACTTTGCACATTCCACGGCTAACATCAAGCAAGTGGATCAATTTGACAATTAACTTTCCATCAAGAACTTACATTGTAGGAAATATAAGTCATTGTAGGACAGTATAAACATGTTATTCATATTTTATTATGTTCTATATTACCATTTTGTTTCATAAGAGACTCATCCCCTGTAATAAAGAGTCCAAAATCCAAATACATAGGTACATACCGAATCAACAACTCCAAACCAACCAACCATCAAACTCACCAGCAATCTCACAAAATGACTGTCAAGATGGCAATAGCTCAAAGAAATTGCAATTTAAAGGGTTCAACACTTTGAATAGGAAAGAAAGAAAAAATGCTAGATAGAAAAAATAAATTATATAATTGTATTCTTGACATTAAAGCCACAAAGTACAAATTTCATCAAATAAAATATCTTGAACCAAACACAAACATTTAAACATGCTTTTATTCAGAAACAGAATAACTAGTTTTAGAGTAGAACAGATTAACAAAAGACCTAAAGAAAGCATACTTAAAAGCCACTTCCTATAGGACCAAATAACCTAACAAGAACTATGTTGGGGATAATACACGAAGTATTCAGAAAGAACAAAGTGAATTAAAAATCAAACAGAAAATAGATATTTTCTAGCAACAATAAACCCATAATCAAATTATAACAATAAACCAATACTCAAATTTCTAACAATAAACCCATTCAAACCCATTCCTCATTTCTCAATTCTCTATAAATGAACATACAAATGAGAAAACATACCTTCAAACTTGAAAAATTTGAACTTCTATTGGTAGGGACAAAAGGGATTTTGAAGGTATGGGTGAGGGGATTGTCTGAAGCCAATTGTGAGGAAAAAGGAGAGCGTTTAAGGGTGAGGGTGAGTTTTGTTGCACAACGAGGGGTTGAAGGTGACTGATTTGGGTGTTTGAATGAGAGTGTTTGAACTTTGAGATTGTGTTTGAGAGTGTTTGAGTAACGCGTTTGAAAGTGGCTACATTTTTGGTTTAGAGTGTGCAGATTTCGAGTCTTATAAACTCGATTTCTGCATGGCTAAATTTGGTCCATATGGAAAATTTGTCCACGTAAAGTTATGACAAACACCAGAAATCGAGTTCTAAAAGCTCGAGTTATAACCGGATCTCAAGTTTTAAAAACTCAAGATGTTAAGGTCTGTTTGGTTTTTTTTTTTT
Source organism: Lithocarpus polystachyus (assembly GCA_033629205.1). NCBI lineage: Eukaryota > Viridiplantae > Streptophyta > Magnoliopsida > Fagales > Fagaceae > Lithocarpus > Lithocarpus polystachyus. Next base: position 5,806,385 of record CM066162.1, on the reverse strand, counting down.
TTTTTTCATCACTTATAACTCATCACTCCTCACTCAATTTTCGTTACTCATCACTTAAAATATCCCAATTTTCTATACCCACCCGTTTGGCACACTTCACTCAGCTTCTCATCACTCAATTTTTCTACTTTTTTGTGGGACCTATACTTGTAAATTGGTCAAACCCTTCTATTAAGCCTACTCACGGAACCCATTCCCCACCATTTTCTCTTTTCTCATCCCCCCTTCACCCCTGTTACTCTCCCAAAACACAAACCCGAACCCATAAAAATTTCAGAAGCTCCCTCGCTCATCAGGACTATCACCAGTGAACAACACCCATCTCTCCGACGTGTATGACGGCGCGATCTCCTCTGTCGTGACCCAGCGGCACCGACGACCTTTAAAGAAACGTGACTCACTCGCTCGGACCTGTGGCGCCGATCTCCACCGTCACCAGGGCCGCCTACCTTGTGCACATTGTCACCCAACGCCGCTTGATCTCCCCGACGTGTAGCAGCAGCGCTGATAGAAGCAAGAATTTGAGTCGCCCCTCTCCATCTCTTTCTTCTTTGCCTTAAGGTTCTGGTATTTATACTAAGTGTGAAGGCTTTGCTTGATTGCTGACAAAATGTATGAAAACATAGGGATTTTGAAGGATTCGATTAGGCGTAGTATTGTTTTGTGTTTTCAAATTGTTTGGGAATGAAACTAGCATACAACATTAGGCTTAATTTTCCCACCCCCACCTCCCACTCTTTAGTCCTGTTTTATAGGAAACCAAACAACGAGCTAGGGTTTTAATTCCTGTTTCACGTGTGATTTTGGATTTTGCTTTTTTTTTTTTTTCTTTTTTTTTTTCGTTACTATTATCGTATTCTGATTATAGATGTAACATTTTCCTTTTGGTGTATCAATTAATTTGATTTTTTAAAAAAAATTAATGGGTTTTTAGTTTTTATCAGTTTTATTTCAATAAGTTTAAAAATATATTGTATTCCTTCTGTGTTTGGACTTGTGGTGTGAAGAAACAAGAAAATGGAGTGAAAGCAGTGAACTGAGATTAGAGCCGTTGGGGAATCATCAAAAGAAGTGTTGGACATGACTTGTCTTTGACCGTGGGTCCTATGAATATGTGTGTTTTTACCAAAATGCCATCAATAAAATGTGTTTTCAGTTTCCATAACTCATCACTCAAAAATCAGAAAATTGAGTGATAGAAACAAAAACTGAAAACATCCCCAAACAAACCAATCAGCCATGGGACCCACATATTTTGAGTTATGGGCGATGGAAACAAAGTTATGGGCGATGGAAATTGAAAATCCAAGGGGATATTTGATTTTTTTTTTTTTCATTACTCATCACTCCTCACTCAATTTTTGTCACTCATCACTTAAAATACTCCAATTTTTCCAACCCCACCCGTTTGGCACTCATCACTCAGTTCTGACCGTGGATTTGTTTCAAAAAAAAAATAATAATAATAAAATAAGTCAAAAGTTGCAGCTGGAATTTCAAAAGTTGTGTGTATTTACAAAAATGCCACCATAACTCTGTTTCCATAATTTGAAAATACCTAAAATATGTTTTCAGTTTTCATAACTCATCATTCAAAAATCAGAGAACTGAGTGATGGAAATAAAAACTGAAAACATCCCCAAACAAACCATTCGGCCATGGGACCCGCATATTTTGAGTTATAGGTGATGGAAACTAAAAATCCAAATAGCCCCCAAATAGCCCCTTAGTTTCCAACATTTTTTTGAAACGTGACAACTAACAAAAATGTTTGATATTTAAGGCCATTTGGAAAAAAAAAAAAAATTCCCTTACGATGTGTTTAAAAGTAATCTTTGTCTTCCTCGGTGTTTTTTCACTGCGTTTATCTTCTTTGACTTCCCACTGTTGCCGTCAATATTCTCCGATATAGTCATGCCACTGTTAGAAGTCACATCAATACTACAAGACTATTACCTTCTCTAAACCACCGTCAGAGAGCCAAACTTCATTCAAGAGATCTTCTCAACCTTATCAAATCTCAAGGTTTCATTAAGCTTCCATCTTGAGTTTGTGTGTAAGCCCAAATCTCTTACTTATACTAGAAGTCTATTAGTTTAGGGTTTAGTCTTACTATATATACCCACGTTATGGTTCATTGTAACACATGTTCTATACTACACTTTTATATAATAAAGATATAGCTCTTAAGGGTTTCTTCCGTAAACGTAGGCCATAAGGCTTAACCACGTAACTTTGTATTCTTGTGTTCCTATTTTATGCTTCCCTCTCCCGCATCTATTCAAGCATATTCAACATGAAAAATATATCATAGCTAATATTTAACAGTGGTCAACCAATTATTGGAGTCAAAAGATTAACCAACCAACTGAACAGGCAGTTGGCCCTGAGGCCCTCGTTCGATTCATTTTGGATGCTCTAGCTAATTTGCATTATTGTGGCCACACACATGGGTCTTTATCATATCTCAACAATTATGTCATACAAAAAATGAACATTTTGGTTATTGGTACAAAAAAACTTACAAATCCTATGTGGATATTTCTTAGAGCCGACATTAGTGGAAAAATTGGTAGGCAATTGTGGTCGTTCAACCTTAGGTCTCAGACTCTCATGAGATATTGTAGAAACTTCATCGAACATTGTTAGGACACATACACTTATGGTGTCGAGGAAACTCATTTTGTTCATCCAGATGAGACTAAGGAATTTGCTGACGTGAAGCTTTCACAAGTTATACACAGTATTGATGAGATCAATGGATTAAAGACCTTAAATTATATTGAAAAAAAAAATTGGCATTTGAAGTACTCTGTTTGGCTTTTTGTTATGTTGGTACTATGCATTTTTTAGTAAAAAATGTCGAGCTCAATTTGAGAAAATTGTTGTTTATGGCCAACGATTTTTTAATTCCTTGCCAGCCACCACTTTTTTTTATTATGATCTCCAATCACAAATGAAATAGCAACATTCCTATTTCTTTTGAGAGAGAGTGAAAAAAGAAAATAAATAAATAAATATCGCCTACTATATTCCATGGGTTCCAATTTTTTTAATAAAACATTTCATGGTGGGCCTGGCACAGTCCAAGACTAGTAGATCAAAGCTCAAAAGCTGTATGGGAATCAAGGTAGTGTGAATAATGATGAGATTAAAAAATATACAGAAATACTAAGTAAGAGACTAAGAGTAATTATGCTAACCCAAGATATTAAATATTGCCTAGTATACCCAAATTCCAAACGGTGCAAGAATAAAAATAGAAAATACAAACAAATCTATACAATAAAATTATTTTTGGGGGAAAAAAAAATCCAATTCATGGTGGGCCTGGGCCCGGCCCAGTTCTAAAAGTCTAAGGCGGTCTAACTGTATATAAAACGAACAAACAAACGGAATCCTTATTTCTAAATTCTGATTTCTCTCACTCTATCCTATGCTTTACCATGTTAGCTGTTTAAATTTTATTTAATTTCACCTATGGATTCTATTTTATACTAAGCTTTTATTTGTATGTATAAGCTTTTGTTTTGGGTAAGAGTATTCCAAAAAATTTACAATTGGAGCATGCACAAATTTTGGCTATATTGCAATTTGGCCATATGCTTATAAATACCTCCAATTGAACTTTTCAAATTTTCATCTTTGTCATTAGAATGTAACTGGGTAGGGGTGTGAATAAATGTGTTCAGGTGCGTGCACCATTTTGCCATGACTGTTCAACCCTGTGCGCTTGGTGGGAAGAAGATGAAGAAAGAAGACGACGGTTTTTCATTAGTGTAGTGGGGTCTGAGTCTGGCATTTTACCACCTAGTCCATGTGTTCCAGAGGTTGCACATTTCATTATAAGGCAACATGTTGAAGCCCCATCAATGTGGGCAATTTTCCCTCGTCAGGTACTGTGAGGTCTTCAATCCTGTTCTCAAACGCTTTGGTACGTCTTCCAACTTCGTATTCAATGCCCTGTGGGAAGCGCAGTAAATAGCACTAAGCTAAAATGTTTGCTCTCCCTATAGTTGTATTCATGTCTTAACATTGTACTAATTGATTAATGCATACTCTGTTGCATGTAAAAAAGGTGGAGTGTTAGTATTTCTATTGGTTGGTCATGTCATATAGGCTTTTATTTGATGATCAGGATTTGATGGCATTGAAAGAAGAATATAACACGGACTGCAGCAGAGGAGACAGTTGACCCCACAAATCCTTCCCCTTTATAATCTTTGCCCCAAGCAAGCATTAGGAGTCCTCCTATCCGATGTGCACCTTAGAAGATAGAACAGTAGAGTCATTTATTTGTACACCATCTAACTCGCAGTCTAACTTGCAGGGATGCTGGATTTTATACATCAAAGAAGAAGAAACCAAAGTTATCACGTAAACCAAATGGGAGCCCAACTTGCAGGGATGCTGGATTTTATACACAAAAGATAAAGAAACCAAAGTTATCACATAAGCCATAAACCAAGTGAAACCATCAAAGATAATTATCTTAGTAGGTTGCTTCCTTGAAGACTAAGTTTCTATTGCTTGTGATTATATAGACCTTGATGAAAGATTTAAATTCTGTAGTTTATTTAGAATCATTATGGATAATCTATAAAGATTGGATTGTTCTGGACAAAGGTGGATTTCAGCACTGTCAACCTAGCTATATCATCACTAGGTTGTATTCTTTGTAAAATGTCTATCCTTCTTGTTGATGACAATGGTACTTCGCATTCCATACTGCTCTTGCATCTTGGGGTTTGATATGGTTACGCCAAATTGTTGAATGTGTCAATGAGACAACTCATGTAGGCATAGACAAGCTAAGAGAGAAGCCTTCATGATGGATGTGTGATTATGATAGAATGTCAATCAATTTGTTATCAATGTTGAGAATGCCAAGGCTGGTTCACACCATGTATGCTAAAAGCCCCCAATGCGAAACACGTTGACAAGGGTTTAGATGATGTTGAGATCACCATTGACAATGCAAAATCCCTTTGTTCATGGATAAAATAGCTTCTTTGTCAGTGGTAAGGACAATAGGCTCTCAAGTAGTTGGGGATTTGATGAGGTCATTTTCCTTTGCCAATGAAGTCAGCTGCATAATTTGCTTTCAAGTGACTGCTAAGTATCAAGTTGCTATCAAGATTTGAACATAGCCCCCAAAAGCAAAGCTCATACCTCCTTTGAATACTTGAATTTGTAAGCTATGACAGGTATGTTGAATTTTTTCAAGAGGTTTGCTTGCTTTGCGCTTCTCTCCATGTGTTGATTTGCTTGTAAATATCTTGGGATTGGTATTCTTTCACCCAAATGCCCCATCTTGTGTACACTAATCAATTGCAACTTTTCTTGTACCATAATGCTATTGGATAAGTTTAGTAGCAGAATCTTTGCCTTATAGATAAGTTACTGTGAGCCTTTATTCAGCCAGAAATTTTTCCATAGGAAAATATGCTGCTAAACATTTTTCCATGCTAAAGAATTGGACATCAAGCATGCCAATGATTCTTGTAATAAGCAACGAGAGATAAGAGCCCCTTGGATTAAGGATGAGAGTCAAAGGAAGCTGCTGAATGAATCATAGCTACAAGAATAATTTCAAAATGAATGTAGCCACATGAGAGCTTCAAAGTTTTGGCCTTTGTTGTTTTGATAAAAGTGGCTGGTTTATGAGTTTCAGAAGTGTTCTCGTAGGCTTAGTCATTCTATGAAATATCTTTACTTGTGGAGAATCTTTCGTATTGTAAGTTTGCACAAAAAGCTTCAGCATTAGTTGTTCTCTGTAATAGTTTTACAGCTTGGATCAAGCTCGCCCAGCTTTAGTTGTTTATTGTGACAACTATTTTATGACCTGAAACTTTGTGCACTCAGCTTGTTAATGGCTGCTGTTTGTGAGCTAATTCGGTGCTTTCATTCTTTATTTCTTTTTGTTAGTGGATGATATTACTAGAAAGGATTTGGTACTCTCAGCCCTGCTTTTTTTAACGGTTGATGTTTTGAGCTAGGATTTGGTGCTCTCAGCCTTTGTTCAGTTCTTAATGGCTGTTGTTGCGATATGCTCTCAGCCTTTTAATGTAAAGGAATATATGTTGCCCTGTGGAAGATCAGATTTTTTATGTAATCCAGCAAGCATTTTTTATGTTGCTCTTTGTTACTCGTTAATTCTCTCTCCTTGCTCATTTTTTTCTCATTCTATTTGTTTTGTTATATGCATACTTGCATGAATTAATGATGCAGGATAGGAAAGAACACATGTAAGAGAAGGGCAGCATGTCGGCCTATTTTCTTGCTAAACTGTTGAAAGTAGTAATGGATACTTGCACTACATACTTGCTGCCTTCTCCTTTGTTTTTTTTTTCTGCAAACCAAATTCTAAAATCCTGGAAAGCTTAACGGCAGAATGCCTTTCGGAACAGTAGAATATATCAGTTTCTTGTTCTTCTCTAAAAGTAGAATAAATAACTAAACAAAGTCATGCGTGCTTTCAAATGTATAGGAAGAGTCAAGGGCACTAAGAAGCAGTAATACTTAAAACAATCACCATGCGATACGGTTTAATTTCAAATGTATATACAGCAAAAGGACAGGAAAGCTTAATGTATATAATACAGAGACAAAAACCACCAAACTCTAAATCCTGGAAAGCTTAATGCCATAATGCCTTTCAATCCTTCAAGCCATGATCCATCCTTATGCAGTAATTGCCACTAAGACCCAAGTTGTGGAAATTCAATCCTCCTACACCATTGGAAAGACAATTTTCAATAAAAGGCAATGTGCTATCAATACATATGTTTGGCAAAATACTAGCTCATATGCCAAAAGGGAAGAGACAAATTGAAGGTTACAGGACTTGCAGGTCTCCACAACCTTCAACTGCCAAGGCAGCCTAAGCTGCTATGTACTTTGTCAAGGGCAAAGTCATGCTTGAACAATTTCATACTGATCCAGTGAAAATATACAGCGACCACAAGGATAGGAAGAGTCACTAAGAAGCAATAATACCTAACACAAAACATGTGATTTTTTTTTTTTTTTAATAATGAATTTACGGAACAACTAGACAAGCCATAGCCAAACTAAATTGAGCATAAAAACAACCAAAACTTAATCACACCCAGTAAGCCATTGGGAAAGCCAATGCAGCAAGCATTAGAAAACTTGAAGTTTGAGAATTGCTTGCTTGTCCAAAACAAGGAATACCATGCAGCTAAAAATATCTCCACAGCCTTTATTTAAGAGATTCAATTCAACAAATAATAATAATAATAATGAGAGTTGCTTGTCCAAATCAGGGAATGCCATACAGATTGAAGATAAAATGTAAAAAGGAAACCTGGGTCTAATAGCTTGAAACAAAATAATGAAAAGTGAGTGCGAGTGTGAGTGTGAGTGTGAGTGCGAGTGTGAGTGTGAGTGAAGGGAATTACCAATCCTTTTGAATGGAGGAAATTAGAGTGTTATGCGATGGAGTGAGGAGCTTCATGAACACCAGGGTAACTGCAAACATCCAAAACATCCATTAATAAATTGCAATATATATATATATATATATATATTCATTTAAATGAAATGGATTATTTGGATACCGGTATGGTATTATTATAACGAAACGAAAAGAGCTGCGTAGAAAATACTCCATCAAAGTGTATTGTTTTGGATCGTCTATGAAGCTCATATGGTCTGCTCGAATTATGGCGTCGATTACCACAGCACAAACATCAGGAAAGAGTTGATGCAACATAGAAGCTCCTCTAGAATTATGGAGATAGCAATTTCTTAGGAATAGTATTAAGTTGTGGTGTTTTCCTAGATATAGCGCTTTAAAATTATTCTCAAAGTGAAGAACATCTTGGTAAATACTCGTTGGAGGAATCCGAGTCCACCAATCACCAATCCCATAGTCCGAATTGGAGAGACCAGCTAATCCAACTTCAGCGTATTCATACTCTTGCATATACTGGTCAATCAATAGTACAAAGTGTACCCTCTCTAGTGTGTTGTAAAAGAGGGGATGGAGAAGTTGTAGGATATGGAAGTCGGTGTGTTGGTAAAATATTTCTGAAAAAAAGAGTTTTACTGTGTTTGAAAACTCTTGGGGCCCGGGAAATGATGCTTCTATCACCTTGGCAATAATTCTCCTAAAGTGCATCATATCAATCTTTATGCCCTCGGAAAAAGACATGGGTTCAGTATTTTTAACTGTTGGGTAAGGGTATAACACATTTTGGTTCTCTACGATCCTAACCCGATTCAAAATATCTCCACAGAATTCCCCTCTCTGATAAAAAGAAATTAAAATTTTTCCTAAATCCATAAAAATCTTCCCACCAACATCATTAAAGCCAATTACACGACCCTCAGAAACCTCCCAAAGGTTAAGCTCCAAATTCCGAAGTCGATCCAAAAAATGTTCTAAAGTCTGAAAATGAATCACATTAGGAAATAGTTGTAAGTGTCAAATTCACTGATTTAACCAATACCAAGTAACATTCAGCGATGTGAAATGAAGTTTATTTTACCAATTTTGATTAAACACAAGAAAAGAAAAAAGAACAACACAGTTATTATCAAGTATAATAAAATAAACAATAATTAAAATAAAACATATGCGGGCAATAAAATGCAAGAAAATCCAAAAAGACTTCATTTGACATTGTAATGCAAGAAAATCTAAAAAGACAACATAGTTATATTATTTTGTATATCTCTATTCATGTATTATAGCATAATTCATAAACGCATAAAACAAATAAATAAGAACTTGGGTTTAACCAAAAAAAAGAACTTGGGTTCAAAATAAGAAACTTACAAAATTAGGTTTGAGATCCGTGCCTTGTATTGGAGGTGGTAAATTTCCATATGATTCTGGGTCTCTTTGGAAGTCAATGATATCGGGTATTTGAGGGATGAGCTTTATTTCAGTTGGGTCCATTGTGAGAAGAAATAAAAAGAGGAGAGGTTACGATTTTGCAAAGGTGTTTGAGGAGAGGACGAGAGAGAGAGAAAGGGAGTGAAAATTTTAGGAGGACTACTAGAGAAGGGAGAAGCAAGAGGAGTCAGAGCAGTCTTGATTCTAGTTTTTTAAAATATGTACGGGTGAAAAATTGTGAAAAAATATATATAATATTATTTATAAACTAAAAATGGGCGTTTAAAATTTCTTTCAAACAAGAAGACTAGAAGAGTCCAGTTTCTTGTAAACTCTCAAACAAATTCAATCCCCATTTGGAGTCCGCATTTCTGCTACGCATTAAACAAAAAATTTTCAAATCTATACAATCCCGTTTCAAGCCACAGGTGGCTGATGTGGTTAAGGGTGATGGAATTCGTTGGTCAACCACGGGTGAAATTACAAGTGCCACAAATCATATCTTTTTTTTATTTGATTTGACAACATCATATCTTGATAGATATATCAAATCAAAATGTTAGCTGTGTTTCTGTCTTTCTCTTGTACTATTTTTTTGACCATATTGTACTTCAATTTCAGCTCTTTTAATGAAAGATGACAGATTTCATTTTCAATATTTTAAGGGCTTGCGGGTTGGTTTGGCCAAGAGTGCACTTTCATTTTCAAGCTACATACGACATTGTAGGGTCCTCATCTTTGGTATTGCAGGCCTTGCCAATTTCTACACTCTCTCACCTCTTTGCTCACAGTCACTCCCCGACTCTCCATCTACTCCACACGTGTGTGCTCTTTTTTGTCCATTGAATTTATGACCGTCCATTCATCCTGATTTTTTTTTTTAATTATAAGTCATGGTATTTTGCATAATTTGCATTTCGTGTAATATCCATGTATTTATATTTTTATAATATTTTTATAATAAAATTTTAAGTGGTAAGTTGTTATTAGTTATTATTAAGATAAAAAAATAATATTAGTGTTATATTTAAATTTGAACCAATAATAATTAACTATTTATGATTTGTTGTGAAAATATTATAAAAATATTGTGAATATAACATTTTTCTTTAATTACATTCTTTTTCTTTTACTTTGATATGTTTATGGACATGTAATATTAGGAGTATATATGGATAGGATTGAGGAGATTTTTTTTACCCAACTCACCGTAGTGGGTTAAAAAACTCCAACCTAACCCCTTATAAGGGTCCACTCCAATCTACATGGATTGAACCTTTTTTTATTTCTAATATCTTTAAATTGAGTTGAAAAAAATATATTTCATGTGCAACTTAAGTTGATAAACAAAATATATATGAACTAATGTTCAAACTCAATTATAAACAAAATATATTCAACTAAATTGATAAACAAAATATACATAAATTGGTATCTCAACTCTATTATAAACAAATAGGAGTGGAGTGGGAGACAGAAAAAGAAATAAGATTGTTAAGATTTGTGAGGTAATTGGGTTCTATATATTAATTATATAATACATTTTTAAATATATATAATTTAACTTTTAAATATATAGGTAATTCGCGTTAGGTTAAACGGGTTTGTGATTGTTATGACTCTAACTCAACTCGAACTACAATTAAAAAAAAATTCATAACGCAACTCAATCTACCAACCTTTAAAAACCAACCCAACCTAACAAATTTATTTGGGTCAAATTAGTTTCCGCGAGTTGGCTGTGTACTAATATATATTAACAAGGCTTTGCACCCTTTGGAAGTCCGGTTGCAGGTGTTAAATAGTAGTATAATATTATTTGGCCGCAGAAACTTGTTCAATTGAGAACTAGAAAATGGGTCATGATTTAGTTTTAGTATTATATTATTTTATATGGGATTGAATGGAATTAATATCTTAAATTTTAGAATCAACTTTCACCTTATAATATGTTGTGAGGGATGCCAACAGCCCAACAGATTCCATCATTTTGGTAATGGGGTCTGTTCTTGCGGTGACTATTCGTGATAATATTTTATCTTTAATTTTTGGCTATCGGGTGCACAGTTCTCTTGAGAAGTGATTCTCCGGGGGCAAAGTTTGGAGCCAAGAGATGGTAAGGCCTTGTTTGGTTTAAAAAAATGGTCACTCATCACTCAATTTTCGTCACTCACCACTCATCATTCATTACTCATCACTTAAAATACCCAACTCCCTCCACTTTATTCTGTTTGGCACCATCACTCATCTATCATCACTCAATATTTTCTAACTGTTTATGGGACCCACACACTGACACAATGTCAATTGACTTTTCTTTTTCTCTTTTTTTTTTCTTTTTCTTTTTCCCCTGCCTCTCCCCTTCGTTTTTCTCTGCGTTTTCCCCTGTTTTTCTCTTCATTTGTGCTACAACCTCAACGAACTCAAGAAGAAAAAAAAAAGGAATGGAAACCCAGTGAAAAGGAAAGAAAAAAAGGAAAAAAAAAAAAAACCCAAGCCCAGAAATAAACGTGAAAAGAAAAGAAAAGAAGAAAAATAGAAAAGAAAAGAAGAAAAAAAAAAAAAAACCAAACCCAGAAAGTTAAAAGAAAAGAAAAGAAGAAGAAGAAGAAGAGAAAAAAAAAAAAAAAAAAAAGAACCCATGCCCAGAAACCAAACCCAAAAAGCAACGCGAAAAGAAAAGAAAAGAACAAGAAAGAATGAAAACCAGAAAGTGAGAAGGAAAGAAAAGAAAAGAAAAGAAAAATAGAAGTAGAAGAAGAAGAAGTGAAGAAGAACGTGACATTCAACTGACGCCGGGCCCACAATCTCACCTTTTTTACAAGCTTGCCATTGAGTATCAGTTTTCAAAAACCGAAAACAACTCAAAACTATTTTCAGTTTTGGTAACTCACATCCAAAATTTTGAGTGATTGGATGATGAGAACCAAAACAGAAAACTAAACCAAACAATATATTTTGTTGTGAGGCCCACTAAATTTGGATATTGGATGATGAAAACTGAGTGATGGATGATGAAAACACTCAAACCAAACAACACCTAAGTACGTAGGTACGCTACTCTCTCTCTCTCTCATCGCGTGTGAAACCAATATTCTGAAATCTGGCTCTATTTGTATTGCTGCCCAATCCCTGCAATTGACAAATGTTGGCCTGTTTTGAGTCTTTTGACTTCTGAGATGCTGTGTAAATGTAATGACAGTGTACGCATACCAAGAGGGGGAAGAGGTTTAATAGGAAAAGGGGAAGCCATAGGGCCACTCTATTCTCTAGATTAGCACTTTACAGCAAGCTTATTCAATATTTATTTACTCAACATTTGAGCTTTAAAAGAAAAATAATTTCAGGCTGAGAAGAAGTAGGTAAATACCACAAATGCATCCTTCAGGTCTCCTTTAAAAGTTCATATGAACACTACCTACGTGTACTACCTATACTTTGATGAAACCCACTTCATAATGTCAACTACTCAATCTATCAGATAAACAAATAAAGATTGCCAACTTCTCGAGCCTATCAACTTTTTTAGGGAAGTGGCAAGGGAAATGATATTCAACTTTGGACAAAATTTAGGTAAAACACATGGTTGCATTGGTCATTTAATTCTGTTGGATTTAATTGTTTACAAAAAAAAAAAAAAAAACATTGTTAATGTAAATATATAGTTGAATTTTATTGAAAAACTTAGGGTTCAACACCTAACCTAAATGACTATAATTAAGTTTTACCCTTCAATCTAGTAATAAATTGGGGATTGGGCAAAGTTCACAAGTTACTAGATTTAGACTAACCAAAATCTTAGATTTGGATACAGTGTAATAGCTATGTGCAATTACACTTTAACGTGGGACAGAGAAATAAAAAAGATAAAAGGGCAAAAAAAAAAAATATGATTCAAATGTTGAAATTAAAAGTAAGGCACTTGTTAATAATTCATTTAAAGAAAGTTTTTATGAAAAATGAAAAAAAAAAAAAGTAATTAATATTTTGAGAGCTTTTTTCATTGTCCATAAAAGTGAAATAAAAATTTTTTTTTAACTTTTTTTAAAAACTTACTTTTTTTCATTTCCCTTAAAAGTAAACTTTTTTAACTTTCAATCTTAGAGATTGAAAGTATCTCAATCCCAAGATCTCAACTTCCCCAATGATTTAATGGTAATCTAAAATAAGCTCATTTGGGATTGAATATCAATCATTTTTTTAGCTTAATTAGTAGAATCTTCCATTTTTGTAAAATATAACTAAAGAATATCACATTACTAAATAAAATGCAAAATTATTACATAAATTATTCTGGACACATTATTTTACTTTACATTTGTAACAATTGTACACGCTCATAACATGAAGGCCAAGTGTAAGAACCAAAACTAACATATTGAAAGAGAAAGACTAAGATCGAGTTAGATCGGTACGCCAAAAATTGTGACCGACAAGATCTACGACATGAAAGCCAGATTGGCGCAAGGGTGTATTGCGGTGGTCAACTAGGTATAATAGCGGACGAGAGTGGTTTATTGGGATTACTTGATAATATTTTCAAGTTGACTAGTATTTTAGAATCCTAAAACACCTATAAATGGAGAAAATGTTTTTTGTAAATTAATTGCAATTGAAATATACGAAACCTTAAGTGGTGCTTAGGATGAATAAAAAAAATTATTCTCGAATTAAAGTATAGATTATAAAACCTGGATCCAATTTACTTTTATTTTTTTTATTTTTTTATTTTTTAAAAAGACATTTTTCGATCTTCAATTTTATCCGGATTATTCCTTAATAGAAGAGGGATAGGAAAAAAAAAAAAAAAACTTGAAATCTTCGTTCTGAAATAATTCTTTTCAGGCCAGTTCATTTTTAAAAAAAATAAATATTTGATAAAATCAGGTTTGTCCTTGTCCTAGTTCATAGGTCTATTATTAGGGTGGTAAAGCTTGAGTCACGGACTCTGTAACTATTAGCTAGGCATCAAAAAGGGGCCGTGCAGAGCATGCGAAGGTCAGCTTTAACATTTCAGAAAAGCAACCAATCAATTCCAACCATGCGAAGGTCACCCTTCTATTTTCTGTTCAATTTCACTTTTTTTCTTTTTTTTAATCAGTGGTAAGGTAGGGAAATTAGAAAGTATTTTACAAAAGCATGCCTAGTAAACTATTTTTAAAAGGTTTTTATGAAATTAGTGTGTGTTGCACGTGCAACGATAATCTTATTCATATATATATATATATATATATATATGATACCCATTTGATGAAAGTAATATTCACTTATTAAAAATTTCTAAAATAATAATTAATATTATTATTTTCAACAATAAATAATTAAGTTTTGCTAAAATTTTGTCACAATATTTAAATTTTCATAATAAATAGTGTCATATGCTACAATTGAAATTCTTCATCAAATATCTTCAACAATACACAATGAAATTTTTCATTCATACTTTCTTCTTTATCATTCTATATGAGTGTAGGTACAATTTTTAGCTTAATTAATTTTTAATGAACATCCATTTTAGGCATAAAAAAAAAAAAGAAAAAAAATCACAAAAGACATGTGTCATAGAATTTTGTATTACATAAATTATAAGTTTCGAAATTTTAAACATAGAAAAATAATGTTCTTTAGATGACAAAAAAAACACCTTATATTATCATTCCAATCTTACAAGCATTACTACCATCTAAGACTTAAAATACATTAAAAAAAAATTGGGATAATAGTGAAAGTATTTTAGGCATTATACAATAAAATATTTTAAAAATCATAAGATTTCGTTAAGATTAAACTGAGAGAATAACAATATAACATATCTGCTCTTTACCAAAATATTAAGGAAAAAATTGCTTGACTTTAAAATATAAGGAGGAATTTTAGAGTACTCCAAACATAAAGGATGAAAAATGTTTTTATCCTAAATTTTTGTTTTTGTTTTTGTGTGTAAAACTATGTGTTTTTACCTAAAATGGTGCGTAAAGGAAAAAAAATACAAAAAATCAATCCAAAAAACTGTACGTGAAACAATGAATTTTGACCCAACAAAGTTGATTAAACCAAAAAAAAAAATCTAGGAACACTACAGAATTGTACAACATTATCATAAATACCTTTATAATTTTGTTATATTTTATTTTGGCTTATAAAAAATTGACAACTCAGCAGTTTTCAAAATATCGTAATAACAATTGACAACAAGATGTCTTAACATTTTTCACAAAGAAAATACTATGTCCAATGCATTTTCACTACAAATCATAAGTAATAGATTGTTACATTAAAATAGATATTGTCATTTCCAAATAAATACTAAGAAACTATTATAATAAAATAAATGTTTATGTATTAAATAGCTACCTAAATTTGTGTGTGACATACATTTTTTCATGTATTTAGTGTTATGCTTTTTCAATCAGAAATTTTATCTTAATTTTCTTATTCAAGAGTTTGCACATGCTACCCTAACTAGTTATATAAAAATGGGCTGATAAAAACGTTCCTTTTAGTCTTTTTTTTTTTTTCTTTTAAGTGATTATATAATAGGAAATAAAATTCAGTTGGGTTCTATCATTTGTGCATTAAGGAGTGGATGTGATAAAAATCAATGGTGGGCCTAGGGCCAGCCCAATTCTAAAAGACTACACAAATGCGGTTGTTCAAACAAGTCAATATATAAAAAGTCACAAATGAGGCGCTTAAATCCCAAATCTTCTAAATTCGACTGGAAACAGAAAATATGTCTCACTCTCTGTCTCTCTCCAAATACCAAAACCAAACCCTAGAAGATCAAAAGGTCCCGATCGCTTTCTGTGCGCATATTGTTCCATCCACTAAATGGTATGCAATGAAAGTCACAGAGCCATACTTCCGTACATCTTCTTCGGCAAAGTATAAGTATGGGAAGAATAAAGAAGTGAGGAGTATCATGAGCAAGAAAGAGCTGTTGGTTCTGATTTTGGTAAGCACATTTAAATATAGACGCAAGCTATTAGTAGTTCTAGGCTCTCATATGTATTGTCTTGGTCCCATAGAGTCTAATCCCTTCGCTTCCTTTAGCAACCAAGTGTGGACTCTTGACCTTACGGGTGTGTTTGTTTCAGCTTTTTAAAACTGGGCTTTTTCAACAAGTAGCTTTTTCAAAAAGTGTAGTATGAAAAAGTGCTTTTTCAAAAAGCTGAGGGTTTGGTAAAAGCTGTTAAAAAGTGTTTTTTGAAAAAGCTGAGTATTTGACTAGTACTTTATAAAAGTGGTAGTTTATTATTATTATTATAATAAATATATATTATTGGTATTATTAATAATGTTTGGACAATTTTTTTTTAGTGTCATAATTATTTGTTATTACCATTAATAACTTCTTATCAATATTAATTAAATCTAAATAATTTTCATCATCATGAAGCACAAAATGAAAATATAAAAAGATGATAAAATACACACCAATAATCCAAGTTTAAATTGTACTACATAAAAATGTAAAAAGATATAAAATACATACCAATAACCCAAATTTAAATTGTACAACATAAAAATGTAAAAAGACGATAAAATACATACCAATAACCCTAGTTTAAATTGTACTACATGATATTATAAAAAAGAAAAAAGAAAAAAAGGACAACTACTAATTATCATCCACCCAAATGGAATTAGCAATGGAATCACGAATAACCACCATCGCAGGGTCTATTAAAGATCCTAAGTTCTGCTCATAACTGCTACCTGCTTCACTATTATGTTCTCTTCTAGAAATTGAATCTCGATTGGCGTTTATGAAGCCCCTATCATCCCTATCATTTAGTCTAACAAAATTATAAAGAGCCATAGTAGTAGATACAATAAGTATTTGGATATAGAATGGAAAAGGTGGCATGTTTATGATAATTCTCCATTTATTCTTCCACACACCAAAAGTGCGCTCAATCACACATCGAAGAGATGAGTGGGCATGATTTAATTTTTCATGTCTAGTTCTAGGGCTTCCACCTCTCCTTCGAAATTCTTGAAGATGGTAAGATATCCCCTTGTATGGTGCCAAATAGCCTTTCATCATTGGGTATCCAGAATCAACTACATAATATTTCCCTAGGAAAAAAAATTCAATTATATTAACACACTCACAATATGTCATTATAATGAACAATTGATTAACCAATTCAATTATATTAACACACATACACGCAATGTCATTATAATGAACAATTGATTAACCAATTACAAACCTGGTGGTGGGTTTGGAAAGTTGTTACTTTGTTTACGAATAGTATCAAGAAAAATGGAGGTGTCGTGTGCTGCACATTTCCATCCAAGCAAAACAAATGTGAATAACATATCAAAGTCACATGCAGCCATCTTATTTTGGGTTGGATATCCTTTTCTTCCAAAGTGTGGAATGGACTTCTCAGTAGGTACATGAGCTATCACATGTGTGCCATCAATCGCACCGATGCAATCCTAATCAAAACATTAATAGTTTTTAGTTCCACATGCATTGTATTATCTTATAGACAAAAGCACTTATTCAAATGTACAATAGTATACATACTTGGAAATGTCGCTAATAAATTGGATGGTCTTGTAATTGGGTTGGAATTTCACTAAAAGTTGGATCCGAAGGCTTTACATATGCAGCTGCAAAGCGAGCATCCAACAGAGTGATCATCTTCTCAAAATGTCTACTTATGGTTTCACCCGAATGCTGAAATATTTCTTGAACCATTCGGTTACATGTTCCATGACCAAGTATTCGTAAACAGATTGCCACTGACTATTCTAACCTTATATTCCATGAAATGTTGAAGTCCATAGTCATGTTGTAAAACTTGACACAAAGTATGAAACACCTCCTTTTTCATTCTAAACATGTTGTAACACAATTTCTCATTACCTTCCATACAACGTCTCACCCAAACCCACCCTGTTTGTTCAGAATCATAACAAGGAGTCTTATTAATGTATTTATTGAAATATGTCACAACTGCTTCACATGTAACTGCCACAAGCTGGTAAAACTCCTCATCAAAATCGTCGTTTCTATCATCATCATCATTAGAATCACTATCACTGTCATCATCACTATCACTACTCTCACCATCATCATCATCATTGTTATCACCATCATTATTATTGTCAACATTGTTATAATTGCCATCATTCAAGTCACCACCATCATGATCATCACAGTAATTTCTGTAATCCACATCCATTAATAGTTCCGTATAATAGCCACTCTCATGAGTACCATTATAATCATCCATATTGGTTTAGCCTATACAACAAAGTAACAAATAATCAACCATTGGTAATACTACTTTAATATAAATCAACATAATAATCAACAAAGTAACAAAAGGCAACAATGGGTCCATATAAGTTACTCTAAAGATAATATCCTAACTATATATTATTGTAATACCAATATGCCATATAGGCATTTCCTATACATCAAACAATTCAGAACATCAAGTACATAACCGACCACTTGACTGGAAACACATTGCATGCCAAGACAATTCAGAACATAAAGTACATAACACTTTAATGAAAATTTCAAATGTGTTTACATTACACATATATTAGTCCAAAGCTAATACTAAATATCACATAACTTAGTTTAAAGTTAATACAACATAGCTAATACAACATAAAGCTAATATTAGTCCTAAGCTAATATAACATAAAGTTAATATTAGTCCTAAACTGATACAGAGTATCACATAAGGTTGGTCACTTCTTTCGGTTCCAAATCATTCCTTGTAGCCACTCCAGCTAGGACTTTGGCTCCTTGAAAGTTAGGAACATCTCCCTATGTGACTTTTTCAGTAAGACATAGGAAGCTTGAACCATAAACGTATGTTCCACTCCAGGAAGTGCTCTCACAATCTCTATGACATTATCAATTGAACTTGGTAACTCTCGAGAAGCATCTTCAGACTTATTCTTACATACATTTATTAATTGGCTAATACGATCGTCCAACATTGCAGCTCCTCCTATCTTCTTCTTTTTCTTCTGTGAGGGTATTGATTCACTAGTTCGCTTTTGTCCTAAGCTACGTGATTGACTAGTATATCCTTGCTGCAAACTATCAATGTCTAGACTCATGTCACATTGTTTATCCTTAAATTCGGAGCTACCAGATGAATCACCAGCACCCTCCTGTGGCATTGTTAGAGGGAGTGTATTTGAAGAATGGGTCCATACAGCTACTCCAGTTGCTACAACATCCCTAAACATTCTATTAAGTTGTTCTAGATTTTGTGGACCTTGCTGTCGAAATTTTGTAGCTTTGGGTAATTCCTACAAAATGTAATTGTTGTCAAAACGGGCATTAATGGGCTGGAAAAGTGCTAACAAACAGGCACTACTAGTACTAGTAGTAATTGTTGGAAACGTGGTCCTCACACGAATTTTACTAAATGGAATCCTCATGTGAAGGTCCTTGACGACAAGCTATATGCATTGGGTTCTTGTAATCCCAATTTTGAAGCCTATAGCAGTGGTTGTGGTAATGGTTGGATG
Source organism: Lithocarpus polystachyus (assembly GCA_033629205.1). Lineage (NCBI taxonomy): Eukaryota > Viridiplantae > Streptophyta > Magnoliopsida > Fagales > Fagaceae > Lithocarpus > Lithocarpus polystachyus. Next base: position 5,787,001 of record CM066162.1, on the reverse strand, counting down.
GAGGTTCTTCACCCAAAGTTAGGAACTTGGGAATCCTTGCCCAATACTCCATCTTGATATTGCCTTCATAAAATTATGCTTTTCGCACCTATCCATGATAAAAAACAGATTCCTCGTAGTTGAAATTGATGAGCGTTGGAATGGTTGTGCTACATTTTATATTTATAATGTCGAGACGCGACGTTGGGCAACACTTGATCCTCCAGTGTGAGACGTTATGTCTGCCCAGTTCAAGGGACGTGACGAGTATCCTAATGAGAACCCCATCGCTGCTTTAAGACCTGCAGTTGTTGGATATACTCTCTATTGGGGCTTCCTTGATGACCAGAAGTTATGCCTACAAGCATACAATTTAGATACGAATGTGTGGTTCTATGGTCGTCTCAACTTGTGCTTCTCAGATTTATGAAAGGGTGAATGCTTGCCTTGTCAATTATCTACTTCTTTGCACCACTTGGTTGATCACAAATTCTGCTTTCTCTTCTTGATCGCCCCCCCTCGACCCCCCTTCCCTCCGCCCCTGCTTGCGACTTAGTACTAATTGAAACCATGACTCAGTAATGTGACTTATTTAATTTTCTTGACCATAAACTTTATGCAATTTGATTAATTAAGTTTTTTAGGTGGGTTCCAGTTAGCTCAACTAATAAAGTCTCTGATGGTTGAATAAGAGATCTGGTGTTTAAACCTCGTCTATATAAAAAACTGATTAGTGTCTTAATTTGATGATAAAAAGCTATCATTAAGAGTGGACGCCATAGATTGAAACTCTCTAAAAAAAAAAAAAAGTCCTTTTAGGAACAAAAACAACTCTTGTACATAGTTATCATCTTAATCATTGTTGGAATTTTCAAATTTTGGTCATTTTGATAATTATTTTCCTAGCTTGCAGCAGGTTGCGGTCATGCTCTTAATTTCTGAATTTGAGCCCTATCAATTTGAATTGATTCTATTGAATAGTGTCTTCCCAAGTCTCCTTTAAGGTAGAAGTTCTCGTTACATTTTTCTCTCTTCTTTTATTAGTGTAAGCTTGGTTGAGTTATGACGGAAATTATTGTATTCAAATAATGGGTATGAGATCTGGTTGAGTGTGCATGTGTTCATGGTTGGTTGAGTTTTTATGGAAATTATTATATTTAAATTTCAAGTTGTACTTTTGTTAGGATCATATTGGAAAGCATGCCGGTATGTATGTGTTGCTAAGTTAGATCTGTAAGTTGTTGTGCCTATGATGCTCGAGTTGCTGTGTTGAGACTTGAGAGGCTTGAGCTTATTGCTACAGTAACTTGAATGTAATTGACTAAGTGGATAGTGTGTGCTTGATCATGTTAGGGTATTAGTCATTGAAATTGTAACATATTGCTGCAATTGCATTAGCTATCAGTTGTGTACCGATTAGCTCAGTAAGTTGTGTTAAGCATTTGATCGAGTAATTAAGCATTGTAGCAAATTTTTGTAACTAATGAAGCTACATGTTAGGTTCAATATGTTTAGCTTCAAGTGAAATACTAATTGTATATGCAATGGTAGAAATCCATTGCAATAAAGAAAAATTGCATATTGTTAACTTGTTAGATTCTTGAAAAAGATATATTGTTTCATGTAATTATTGCCTAAAAATTGTTCGAATTAATACCTTTCACAAGTTGGCATAACCTTCAATGTTTATAAGCTTTTTATTTGGGTCAAGAGAACAATGGACATCATTTGTGGGAGGAATAATACTGAAAACTAAATAATTGTATTTTTTATGCATTGAACCGAACGTATATGAGTAAGAAAAATATCATAGAAATTTTCAATTTTATGATTTTTATTAATCAAATAACATTTTGAATTTTTTTGCAAATTCCATCAATCATCGTTACAACCAAAATATAAAACACACCTAGTGAAATTCATTTGTACAATGCAATTTATTTACCAATTGAAACACAATAATTCATCATTTTCATAAAAGAGAAGATTTTACATTGTTTGAGTAGGTTATTACAAACTAGAGAATGACCCTAATCATAACACAATAACGCAACTACATACAACTTTCTAAGCAATTCAGTATCTAGCCTCCGTTTGGATAGTGGAACGCGTCCGCGTTTCGCGTCTTCCTTTTTTTTTTTTTTTTTTTTTTTCTTTCCCCCGAAAGAGCGCACGTTTCAACCCCCAAATGTTACTGTGCGGCTACTGTTCATGAACAGTAGCCGCAACTTTTGACTTTTTCATCTCTTTTTTACTGTTCATGGACCCACAAAATACCACTTTTTAGCAACTTTTTCATTAAAAATGGGTCCCACTATACTATTTACACATTTAAAAATTATTCTGCTACAGTGTTTTTCAGTTTTCAGTTTCAGCGGTATCCAAACGGACCCTAGCTAGTTAACAACCAAAGAATGTCAACTTGTAAAAAACAGCCAAACCAAATGACAATTTTGCGCCAAAAATTTTTCAAACCCCTGCCACTCTCTCTCTCTCTCCTTCTTTTCTTTCAGTTTTCCCCCCAAAATTAACCTTTGACTTTTCTACTATCCGAGAGAGAGTGGTGGGTTTGAAAAATTTTCAGGGCAAAATTGTCATTTGGTTTGTGTTGGTATAGCAAGTTTTGTTGCTTTTTTTTAACAGTTGTCAATCATCTATTGAATTTGACACACCAAATAAGTTGCTAGCTTGGTAATACGAAAACACTATATACTTTCTCCTGTGAGAGGAGAGGCTTTCTCGTTTCAAATTTTCAATCGTTTGAGAGAGAGAGAGAGATTGGTCGACACCCAATAGACCAAGCCAATTTTTATATTTAGGAACTAATGACCCAATGGGCCAAAGCCCAAGCCCAAGCCCAAGCCCAAATCGACTAAAGAAAAATTGTGCAATTTGGTTTCAACGGTCAAGCCCAAGCCTAACCCAAATTAAGTAGAGAAAACTAAGCTTATAGTCAAAAAAGCAAAACCCAAAGCAGCCCAGCTTAACTCTCTCTCTCTCTCTCTCTCCCGGTGCGGTTCGGTTAGCATCCGAATTCACCATCCAGCTCCGACAGCTTGTGGAGCGCTGCGTGCGGACTCAGTCGGCGCTAAACCAAACATGGAGCAGCAGCATCAGCACAGTAAGAGAAAACGCAAACCTGTTTTTGTTTTCGGCAATTACAAAAACTACTATGGCTACCGTGTAATTTTTCTTACTCATCCTTTGTCAGGTTTTTGTTTTCAGTTTGTTGAGTACCCACTACCCATTATCATGTTTTATCTCAAAATTTAATTTTTTTTCTTTAAGCTTCTTGTTGGTGTGATTTTGGGTTTCTGAGCAAGTTGTGTTTATGTGTGTGTGTATATATATTTTTGGGATAAGCAATGTAGTTTATATATCTATTTTGCATTAAAAAAAGGGTTAATTTGGTGTAATTTTTGGGTTGCTTTGCAATTGTGTCATACCTAATATGAATGCAGTTGTGTTTTTGTATATTTATTCAGCCGAAAAAAAAAAGATTTTTAGCACATGACTTAGTTTGTGAATATGTTGTTTGTGTTATATATAGTGTCTCACAGTTTGAATTACTTGGATAGGATTAGTACATTAACATATTGGAAGCTAAGAATTCCTTTAGGGCTGATTCTCTTTCTCTAGAGTGGCTGTGTAAACCACCTTTGTTAAATTAAAAAATAATAATAATTCCCTAAGAATATTGTTTTATTTGATGTTTCAGATTGGTCAAGACTTGCAGGAAGATCCTCGGTTAAACGTCTTCAAGAAGGAATTGTTTGAAGACAAGGAATGTCTTGATATTGGGTGCAATAGTGGCATAATTACCATTCTCATTGGTAACCATTTCTCAACTCTGAAATGTGGACGCCTATTTTTTCTGGCTTCTAAGCCTTCTGTTGGTTGCAATTGTCCATAAAGGAAAATTTTCAGCTATAATTTGATGTTAATCTTCTCTAATTCTGCCAAACAGCCTTCTTTGTCTATACTAATTAGAAATAGGACTTGGGTTCTTCTTTTATTTTTTTAGGCTATTCAGCTTTTAGCTTTTATTCATTGAAACAAACACAGATTACAAAGGGAAATCCCAAATAAACCAGTATAGGAAACCTCCCTGCTACAACAACTAAAATACAAAACTAACTACAAAACCAAAGCAAGCCAAAAAAAATGGCAAAACAAAACTCACTAACAACTAAACAATACATCTATAAGGCATGCAAAACCAGCACCTTCAAACACAATAGCACTCTGGCAAACATAGCAGCTTCAGCACGATAGCACTCTGGCAAACATAGCAGCACTGGATTTCTAGGATCAAATTAAAATACTACTTGGATCAATCCCACAATTACAACAGATGGTAGTATTAAAAACTGACTTTTTGAACTTGTTTTTAAACCCCAACCTAGCTTTGACATCCTTAATGATGCTTCTATTTAGCTGCTCTTCAGTCTGAATTTTTTCTTCATGAACTATGGCATTCCTTTGCAGCCAAATGTGGTAGACCGTTGCCCACCAATCAAGTTTGCCAGCTATTACTCTCAGCCCCTTCCCTTATAACTCTCTGGCCTCTCCAAGCAATCAAATCCTCCCACACAAGCTGAGCATTTGAAACTAGACACAACTTCATCATGTCATCCCAAATTCTTTTAGTGAAAGAACATTCGAAAAAGAGATGATCTCTACTTTCAAGGCTATTTATACAAAAAACACATAAGCTATCACCCCAGTACCCCCACTTGGCCATTCTATCTCGTGTGGACAACTTGTTGATTATAGCTAACCAACCAATAAATGAATGCTAAGGGATAGTTAAAATGGAACCAAAGCAACTTCCACCACTCAACTTCGCTAGATTTATCTCTAATCTCAGCATATGTTGCAGCAAAAGAAAACTTCCCAAATTTAGTAAATTGCCAAAGGGCTTTATCCTTGTCTTTAAGCTCAACAAGGAATAGCTGACTCTGAATAGTTACAAGGGCATCAGATCTAGCAGGCCTCCAATTCCATGTCTTATCTTTCAGCACAGAATCCACTTTAGCTTAAGGATTACTTGCAGCATCATAAATGACACGGAAGCCATATCTTTGAACCAAAACCCTAGCAAGATGCCAAAGGTCATGTCAAAGAAATATAGTTTTTCCCATCCCCCACCTCAAACCTGATAAGTGTCTTGCTTCATCGATCAATTTAAGAAGTGCTCTCCAACCCCACATACATTCTTGTGGGATTTTTACAGTCCAAAAACACTTGCCTTTGAGAAGATTTGCTTGAATCCAAGCCACCCAAAGAGATCCAACATTAGTAAACAAGCTCCAAATGTATTTCGTTATAGCAACTCTATTCCAACTTGCAACTCTTTGCAATCCCAACCCTCCCTCTCTTTTAGGTAAACAAACTTTTTCCCTTGCTATAGTTTACCCTATGCTAGTACGCTGCCCTTGCCACAAGAAATGATTAAAATTCTGCTCCAGAGTCTTGATGACCTTCTTAGGGAGGATAAAGTTACTTGACTAAAATCGTTATATACTATATAGAACAGATTGTAGGAGTTGTAACCTACCAGCAAAAGATAGTTTCCTTGATGACCATGATTTGATTCTGCCTTGAATTTTATCAATAAGTGGCTAATAGTCCTTCAACTTTAATCTACTAGAGATAAGAGGTAATCCCAAGTATCTAACTGGAAGAGTACCCTCAAATTGCAACACATCCAGAATTTGCCCTTTTAGACCTTGAGGCACAGCTGAGAAGAAGACTTCACTCTTTGCTTGGGTTTATATCCAAACCAGAGGCTACTTTAAATTCTTCAAGGCCCTCTTTTACTAGTTTTGTTGAGGGAAGTTCAGCAGCAGTAAATATGAGGAGGTCATCAGCAAAAACTCAAGTGGGTAATCTTCAAGGCTTTGCAGTAGGGATGGAACTTAAACTGAGTAGGTTCTTGAATCTTCCTTTGCATGATCCTTGTGAAAGCTTCCATGGCAATAACAAAGAGAAAGGGAGAAATACGATCACGTTTTACCTCCTTTGAAGTAGCCAACCATGCTTCCATTTAAAGATATAGAAAACCTTGGATTGGTGATGCAATCCCTTATCTACATTACAAACTTCACTGGACAACCAGTAGCTATCAAGCACATGGTAATAAAATTCCAATTTACAGTCATAAGCTTTCCTTAGGTCTGCTTTAATAGCACGTCTACCTAGACCACAGCATACCTATTACTTGAGAAAGGAGGCTTTGGTGTTACCTTAGGATTAGTAACCTTCACTTGAGCTTGCTTTCTCCTTCTATTGTCAGCCTTCACTTCATCTACAACCTCCTTAGCCATAGGAACCCATCGTCTCTTAGTCATCCTCTTTGGATCAACCATTTCAGTATTACCACAATTGGCAGCAGTGTCCAAAAAAATTGCATTTTGGACACTTCATAGGAATCCATGGGTACTCAATCCCAACAAGAAAATAATTACCATCCCCTATATCAACTTAAATCTCCCTAGGAAACTCAGCCTCCAGATCAACATCCACAAAAACCTGAGTAAAACCAAGCCTTTGATTCACTTCAGTTACAGTATCAGCATACAAAGGCCTTCCAACCCCACCGGCCACATGCCCTAAACAAATGTGATTCCATTACTCCACAGGGAGATGAAATTTTTTATCCCAATAGGAATTTTCCTTAAAGAAAGATAAAAAAATTGCATTCTTGGCTGCCACTTATGCAAGAAGATGGATTTGTTTGCAATATGCCAAAGTCGAGCTTCAAGAACAGAGTCTCTACTTCGAGTATCTGGGAAATGGAATAAGAACATGCCATTATCCAGAGCAAATACCTCCACAAGACCATATTGACCCCATAGACCTTCCACAAAACGTTTCACCAACAGGAATGAAGGAGCCTTGTCAAAGAATTTCCCAATTAAACTTGATTCCCATTTAGCAATACCCTCATCCACAGCCTCCCTAGGTGGTTGAACAACTTTCCCATTGATTCTTTTTAGCTCAAAGAATTGCAATTGAGAAGAGCTAGTAGATTCATTCTGAAATAGAGACCTCCAATTTTTGTGGAGATAAAAAGAATAGGAATGGGGAGAAGGGGATTATGAATGATCAACCTTCAATCCCCCAAAAGAACAATTAAATAAATCAATAAAGGAGTATGATTGATCGCATTGATAAGATCTAGTGTATTGATTGTTTGACTTGTGAAATCTTGAAAAAAGTCATGTTTATCTCAAGTTATGCCTTCCTTTTGTTTTGTTTTGCTTTGTATTTTTATTTTTGGGTTGTTTTGCTTTGTGTGTGTGGTGCAATTTGAGAATTAAGTTGACAACATATGTGAGATATATAATATCAGGTTTAGCCATGCCTTTACTCAGACTGATGTTATCATTTCCTTTATACAGCAAAAAAACTTTCGCTGCCGAAGCATTCTTGGAATGGACATTCATCTTAATATCTTTTGCTCCAAAGTTCTATGTAAGTTGAAATTATGCTTTTTTCTCTATGATTCTGTTCTTTCATGTTTTCAGGCTTTGGGTAAAAAATGGAAAAATAAATACTGATTTGTGTGCTTGAAATGAGCTTTAAAGAGCACTGACATTATTAATACCTGATGCCAGACAATATCAAATGGGGGGTATAAAGGGGAAAATTGAACAAAAGGAAAAAGGATAAACCCTTAGAATTAGCACTTAGGAGTTTGCCTAGCATCCGCATCAAGAATAGAAAACTTAGGAATCAACACCTAAGTTGCTAGGAATCAACACCAAGCAATTGTAATTCTTCCAAATCAAATTTCATTTCATCAAAGTCCCTTTGATCATAGTTTGTTTTTATAGGAATACAAAACCCTTGTTCTAACAGGTGTAGCAAACCTAATTGCCTTATTACAAAAAAAATAACTGACTTTAAATAAAAGTACTCCTAAACCTACTTAAATAATAAGGCCTAAAATAAAATACCATAAGAAATACAACTGACTTGCAAAATAAGATAAAACTAAACTAAAATTAAAATTATGATTTGTGTGTGTGTGTGTGTGTGTCTCCCACATCAAATACCCCTTCTTTACACTCAGGTGCATTCACACAAGCTATTCTACATTCCTCTAGTAAAACTTTCTAGCATTTTTCCCTAGAGGTGTCAAAATTCTGCAGAATGGATGCTTTAGTAGCATATTATTATCTGTAGGCATGTGCAGTATTGAAATAAGTGCATATAAAGTGCCCACATTCTGGTTTTTGGTTATATATTGACCTTATAGCCCCTAGATAAAGATAATCTGACATGTCTGTTTCCCAAGCTTGATGAGTCTTTATGCTAAGATCTGGATGTATGTGTCTGACTCTAATTAGATTCAATGCCTAGCTTGAACACTTTATTTTTGAAGACCTTAGGCCAAATCCTAGCCAAACATACATTGTTTCAGGTTGGTTTAGTTGAAACTTAACGATTGTTGTTCAAATCATTTAAAAGTATGGTTTTACCAGTATGAGACAAAGGTGTGCTCAAGTATTGAAGTTTTCAAGGTTGAAATGGACCTGAAGTCAGGGATTGTGCTTAATGTAATCTTCTTTATGTGCCAGATCGAATAGAGGACGCAAAGTGGCATCTCAAAAAATTTGAACGTGCTGGGAAGACACAAGCAAAGGAGTGCAAATGGTTCAGAGCAGTGTTGCTGCATCACCAAATGAAGAGATGATGGAAATTTCTAGGGACTGTTCTTCTACGGAAACAAATCTGTTTCACATGGTCTCATTCCAAAAAGAAAATTTTGTTCAGAGTCGGTGTCCACCGGAGAAGAAATATGATACTATTCTTTGATAAGTTTTTTCTTGGCTATGTTATGTCTAGTGTCTAGTATAAAGTAAAAGAAAGAGATAAGAGAATCTTGTTTTCAGGAATAAGCAATAACTTTCTTACAAAAACTTCATGCTACCTAATCCTTTTGCTTTGCTTTCATTAGAGAAAAAAATAAAAATATTTGAAAAACTACCTAAATAACTTAATGCTACTAATCTCTCTCCAATCATTTAGCACTTATGTGCCTCAATTTTCTAAATGAAAAAGTTTGTGAATTTCTTGTTTTTTAGCTAGTGGATAAATATATTCATGAGCTGTTTGATAACAGCTTCATTTTATTTTATTTTTTAAAAGCATTTGGGCCTCTTTCAGTTCAAAAAATAGCTTTTCTAAACATCTGTAACAAAAAATGGAAACAATTATTATATTGACAGTTAATATGTATTGTTATTATTTTTACATGCTATTATAAAACTCATTTATGGTTCATATTTTGCTTAACCTTAATGCTCTGTTTGGTAAGATTTGTTGTCTCCTGCAATGCAGCTTGAGTGTAACAAAATGGGTTCATCTGAATTGGGGTGATGATGGATTGATTACATTATTTTCAAAGATTTGGAGACTGCTTCGTCCGGTAATTTTTATTTATTCTTATTATGCACATTTTATTTTCTTCAAATTATTGATGGGATCTTGGTTGAGGATAGTTGTGGTTTTATGGCACTGCCCCTTGTTTTATAAAATGGTATCTTGAACAATATATTCAGGAGTTATTATTTTCTTAAGCAGGGTGGTGTTCTTGTGTTGGAACCTCAACCTTGGAAGTCATATGAAAACAATCGTCTTGTGTCTGAGGTAATCATTTTTTTTGCATATCAAAATGATAGCTATTTTATATATGCACAATTAATTAAACGTTTATTTATTAATTAATGTAATCATAAGAGATGCTGCAAACCCTAGACTGTTGCATTCAAACAGTTATTATACACAATAGTTATGACAAGGGAGCCTCACAGGAGGCTGTATATCATGGGATTCCTTTTGTCTGTCATTAATCATCTGCTATTAGGCTGTAGCATTAGCTCTTCAACTCTCTGGGAGAGGACTCATGTTCTTTTCATTTTTTCCCCTGTACTTTTATTGAAAAAGGAATCCTTTTTACTGGAATCTGAGGTTAGGTATACAGTAATATGAATTGAAAATTTTGACACATGAAAAACAAAAAATATGAATTGAAACCTTTCAAATTGTTGGCTTAGTGTGATTTTTTCAGATCCTCTATAATATTATGGATTGAATTTTTATTGATTAATTATGCTGAGGGTCTAAGGCATTGCTTTGTACTCATTTTGCAGACAACAGCAATGAATTATAGGAGTATTCTATTCCGTCCAGCAAAGTTTCAGGAAATACTTCTAGATAAGGTAAGTTTTAAGCTCTTGTTCTAGCACTAGTGCTGAAGTTGAAATTCAGATGTTGTTTGTCAACATCCTCAGATATCTGATGGTTATCACACACACAAAATCTTTTTTTGATAATGTAGATACCTGATATTTATTGTAATTGCAGATTGGATTTAGAAAGGTAGAAAAAAAAACTTCCCACTTATCAGGCAGCAAAGCTGGATTCAACAGACCTATTTTGGCGTTCCACAAATGACTCATCTAGTAAAACAGCATCTTAAACACGATTCCCCTAGTATATGTAATCATTTTTCTATCTTTGTAGAGGTAGAATATGTTGTAAAATTCATAGAGTAATGTTTTATTTGGTTGTTGATATGTCACTACAGCCTAACAAAAAAAATCAATCATACAATTCCGCAGGGATGTTCAGAAAACTTGAATGAAACATGCTCATATGGCTCGACTCAGACAATGTGGATCTCCATCGTGTACTCTTGGTTGGTATGGGATGGGATTTTACCATATCTCTTGCCTCAAGACTTCATAAAGCAATGATTAGAGGGGAAGCTAATTTTATCAAATATGAGGTCCATTTTGTTCATGTTTTTACTCTACTCGTTTTTTCTTCATGGGAGCAGCGTGAGATCATTACAGGCAAAGCAATAGAATTCTTTTTCCTCTGATTTTGTTTTTACACATACAGCCATAATATTATAGATATGTTGTTAAGAGCCTTGTAATTTTGTGATTCCGTATAAGCTAAACCTAAGTTCAAATCTGCCCTTCTCCACTTGCTTTGAGGAATTAAAATACACACCCTGACAGAGACATTTTCAATCACCATCCAATGGCATGTGATTAAAAAGGTGATATGTGAGTTTAGGGAGGATAGGTCTGCTGTATTTTTTTTTTTCATTCAAAGTGTTTCGAAGTAGATTGTTTGAATCGTACGATCAGATCAATTAAAGTTGCTGCCCTTTCTCTACAGCTATGAGGGTACGTTTGGTTGGGTCCAAGATTTTTGGATTCCAGAACAGTTTGGTTGAGCTGGGATGAATACCTGTAGTGCTTAGCTTAGTTTAAGCATTGCTTATGGTTGGTTCATAAACTTAATTTATCTGCCAGGCTTGCTGATCTTCACCTGTTTAAATGCTACTTGAAGGATAAAAATGCCTGCCTCCGATGGAAACACCAAAAAGTGTTAATTAAACTACAAGACTCTTAGTAATTTACTTAAAGATTGAAAAATATTGAAGGATTAGAAAAAACTACTTGTATTCTTGTATATCATTGTATACCACTCTTGAGTGTTGAATAATTTTTCCAAATTCAATGACTTTAAAAACCTCGTGAATAATGGTGGCAAAGAGAGACAAATGAGTAAAACATAAATTATTCTAAAATAAATTATAATGTTGATTGTTGACCAATAAATTATACATACGCACAGCATATATATTCCATTTCATTATATGGTATAATTATGCCATCACAAGATACCGTTATGAGAATGGTCAAGTATTTTCCGTTAGCATTGCTTATTAGTTTTGCTCTTGTATGTCTGGTTCATGCCCAGGATCAATCAGGTATAGTTACCACCATCTTTATATTAGAATTATGATTTTCATTCACTAACCATGTATATAGCTAAAGGCTCTAGCTATCTATCTGTCTGAGTCTCAAGGTTCATTAGCTTAGATAGCGGGTTACCAGCGAACGCTAGCTACACAGACTAGATTGCAGGTCTTTACATTTCAGATGCTTCCTTCATAAAAAACTGGTATTAGAAAAAGCATATCGCCTGATTTCGGAAAATCTATCTTTCAAGAGCCGCTGTGGACTGTCAGAAGCTTTCCTGATGGACATTAACCTTACATTAACCTTACAGCAGGCAATAGATAAATATCCGAGGGACTTTCCATGTATGGGAACACTGGTTCAGGAACACCATTTATCTCAGCATTAGAATTAAGGCCTTTGCAAAATAATGATATTTACGTGACTCAATGGGATAGTGCAACATTCTAGAAAAAGCCATTCTAGAAAAAGCCAGAAATCTTATAAGTTGTGCTGTAGAAAAAGCCATTTTGTTTTTCTTAAAAGATGGTAACTTGCATAGTTGTTATGCACACCATTCTAGATTTACTTGTATAGGTTTCCCGTAGGAATATTACATACATAAAATATTTTTTTCTCTTTTTGTCAGTGTTGTCCAAATTATGTTATGTCACGTGCATATACTTCTTATATATATGCACGTGAGAACTAGTGACCGCCATCATGGTGCGTGATGGAGGTGGGTTTATTGAGTCTATTAGGTTATTTTTCTACCTTTTGAAGTGGACCTCCAATACACAGGTACAATTGTTTAGGTACCAATATTTTAACATTGTTTTCTACAAACCAAATTCTAAAATCCTGGAAAGCTTAACCAGAAAGCCTTTCAATCCTCCTTATGCAGTAGAATAAATCAGTTTCTTGTTCTACTCTAAATCATACAATTTCATGCTAATCCAATGGAAAAATATATAGCAAAAAGGACAGGAAGAGTCAAGGGCACTAAGAAGGACAGGAAAGCTATTAGTAATGTATATAGAGACAAAAACCACCGAACTCTAGCCATGATCTAATGCAGTAATTGCCGCTAAGACCCAAGTTGTGGAAATTCAATCCTCCTACACCATAGGAAATACAATTTTCAATAAAGGGCAATGTGCTATCAATATATATTGAAGGTTACAGGACTGCAGGTCTCCACAACCTTCAGTAAGAAGCAGTAATGCCTAACACAAAACATGTGAATTTTTTTTTTCGACATAATGAATTTGCAAAACCAAATGCTAGACAAGCCAGTAAGCCCAAACTAAATTGAACATAAAAACAACCAAAAATTAGTGACACCCAGTAAGCCATTGGGAAATAATAATAATAATAATAATATGATGATGATGATGATGATTATAATAATAATAATAATGATGAGAGTTGCTTGTCCAAATCAAGGAATGCCATATAGATTGAAGATAAAAAGTAAAAAGGAAACCTGGGTCTAATAGCTTGAAACAAAATAGTGAAAAGTGAGTGCGCGTGTGAGTGAAGGGAATTACCAACTTTTGACCGGAGGAAATTAGAGTGTTATAATGAAACCAAAAGAGCTAACAAAAAAAAAAATATTCCATCAAAGTGTATTGGCTCTTGTTAGAGATTAAGTCGCTGCCACCAACTGCTCAAATCAATAGCCACCAACTGCTCATTAGTATTATATAATAACAACAATAACATCTTATCAAAATTGTCCTCAAAAGTGCAGAACATCTTGACAAAATACTTGTGGAAGGACCCAAGCTCATCATATGAGGCACGGATCTCAAACCTAATTTTGTAATGGTAGGTGTTGTTCTTTTTTTTTTTCTTTTCTTGTGTTTAAATAATTGGTAAAAACTTCAATTGACATCGCTGAATGTTTCTTTGAAAATTAAAATTTGCGTTTACTGGTATTGGTTAAATCAGTGTACTTGAACACTCACAACTATTTTCTATTGTGGTTCATTTTCAGACTTTAAAACACTTTTTGGATGGACTTGGGGTTTCGGGGCATCAACTTTGAGAGATTTCTATGGGTCGTGTAATTGGCACTAGCGATATTGGAGGAAAAATATTCCTAGATTTAGGAAAAATGCTGATATCGTTTTATCGGAAGGGGAAATTTTGTGGGGATCGGGTTAGGATAGCAGAAAATTATAATATACATTACCCTTACCCAACCGTCAAATCTATTGATTCCGTTGCTTTATCTAATGGGATAAAGATTGATGTTCAGCATTTTAGGAGAATGGTTGCTAAGTTGATACACGTATAATCTCATAATGATACGTGTATCAACTTAGCAACCATTCTCCTAAAATGCTGAACATCAATCTTTATCCCATTAGATAAAGCAACGGAATCAATAGATTTGACGGTTGGGTAAGGGTAATGTATATTATAATTTTCTGCTATCCTAACCCGATCCCCACAAAATTTCCCCTTCCGATAAAACGATATCAGCATTTTTCCTAAATCTATGAATATTTTTCCTCCAATATCGCTAGTGTCAATTACACGACCCATAGAAATCTCCCAAAGTTCATGCCCCGAAACCCCAAGTCCATCCAAAAAGTGTTTTAAAGTCTGAAAACAATAGAAAATAGTTGTGAGTGTTCAAGTACACTAATTTAACCAATACCAATAAACGCAAATTTTAATTTTCAAAGAAACATTCAGCTATATGAATTGAAGTTTATTTTACCAATTTTGATTAAACACAAGAAAAGAAAAAAAAGAGCACCTAACATTTGATGAATTCCTGCATCCAACAAACAATCTTACTATCAAGTATAATAAAATAAACAATAAAACATATGCGGGCAACAAATTGCAAGAAAATCCAAAAAGACATCATTTGACATTGTAATTACAAGAAAATCTAAAAAGACAACATAGTTATATTATTTTGTATATCTCTATTCATGTATTATAGCATAATTCATAAACGCATAAAACGAATTTGGGTTCAAGCATCAAAAAAAGAAAAAATTGGGTTCAAAATAAGAACTTACAAAATAAGGTTTGAGATTCGTGCCTCGTATTGGAGGTGGCTAATTTCCATATGATTCTGGGTCTTCTTGGAAGTCAATGATAAAGGGTATTCGAGGGATGAGCTCTACTTCAGTTGGGTCCATTGTGGGAAGAAATAAAAAGAGGAGAGGTTATGATTTTGCAAAGGGGTTTGATGAGAGGACAAGAGAGATAGAGAGGGAGTGAAAATTTTATTAGGGCTACTGGAGAAAGGAGAAACAGAGAATGCTGCTGAAGAAAGAGAGAAAAAGAGAAATATAAAGAAGAAAGAAAAAGAGCCGTTGGCTCCGTAGCCGTTTCCTATTCATGTAGCCGTTGGCCGTTTGGTCATCCACTTTAAACACTAGTGTTCAGTGTTCAGTGTTTAAACACTGAACACTAG
Source organism: Lithocarpus polystachyus (assembly GCA_033629205.1). NCBI lineage: Eukaryota > Viridiplantae > Streptophyta > Magnoliopsida > Fagales > Fagaceae > Lithocarpus > Lithocarpus polystachyus. The sequence continues at coordinate 5,771,809 of CM066162.1, read as the reverse complement.
TGTCCAAACACGTTTTTAAAACGTGTTTGGTCATAAAGTAGTGTTCAAGGTTGTTTGGAAAACTGTGTTCAAAATCCAGCTTTTTAAATGAAGGTTTTGAAATCACCTCCAGCTTGTTTTTAAACAACAAACAACATTTTTCAGTGGCAATTGGGTAATTATTTTGAAAACTGTATGGGCCCACTGACAGACACATCTCACAGTCTTGTCTCATCTCTTCCTCTAATAGATCTCTGCCCTCTTCACGCCGAATACCTACCAAGATCCCACACAATCAGAGCTGTACACATATTTTGGTCAAAGATGTCAGCTTTTTTTTTTAATTAAATACACACGTACCAAACACATATTTTTTTTGTTTTTTGAACACGTAAACACGTTATTTAAACTATAATACTAAACACATTTTTTTATTTTTTAAACACTTAAAACACGTATTTTAATAATATTTTTTAAATTATAATTTTCACATCATTTTAAACAATAATTTTTGAAATTCATGATCAAATATGCCCTAAGTCTCTTTATGAAACTTTATCCGTACATAAAATATATATATTAGGGTGTTTGGTAATAGATTTTTAGTTTAGCCGTTTCCTATTCATGTAGCCGTTTAGTCTATTTATTGTCTCACTTCAATTTCACAGTTTCATCTAGCCGTTTCCTATTCATGTAGCCGTTTAGTCTCTTTATGAAACTTTATCCGTACATGAAATTATAGGGTGTTTGGTAATTGATTTTTAGTTGGTGTTTATGTTTTGTAGAAACTCGTGTAAGTAAAAATAGGTAGGTAAAAATATATATGATGGTGTTTAAATAATAATTTTCGTTAATTAAACACCATTATCAACAGGAGGCATAATCCCTTATTATAAAAAAAAACCAATTTATTTTATTTTCACAAAAAAAAATTAAAAAAATAAATGACGTTTAAGCATTGATATTTGATGTCAGTCAACATAAGGCCGTAACGTTCCATCCCAAAGGGTCATGCAATGCAAGGTGCATGATCAGATTACGACGTAACCAAATCCCAATCAAAACTCTCTCTCTCTCTCTGCCATTTATGTGTCATCGAACTGACTTTACTTCCACGTGTCTCCACTTCATTTGTCCTTCAAACAAGAAGAGTCCAGTTTCTTGTAAACTCTCAAACAAATTCAATCCCCATTTGAAGTCCGCATTTCTGCTACGCATTAAACGAAAAATTTTCAAATCTAATACAATCCCGTTTCAGGTCCGCGCGTAACGGAGGCACAAGTGGCTGATGTGGTTAACGGGGATAGAATTCGTTGGTCACCCACGGGTGAGGTTACAAGTGCTATAACATCATATATATATTTTTTTTTATTTGATTTGACAACATCATATCTTTGATAGATATATCAAATCAAAATGTTAGCTGTGTTTCGGATTCACATCCCATGAAATACCTCACATCCCAGCCATCCATTTAATCTAATGACTCCTTATTTTGACACCTCATCAGGACACGTTGGCAATCCGTGTGCACACTCAACATTTCATTTCAGCTTCCCATTTTTCAATTTCACTAAAATCTCTCTCCTTTCTCTCAATACCTCCGAGCTCTCACTGTCCGTCACTCTCCCTCTCCATCACTCTCCCTAACGCTCCACTCTCTCAATATCCATGCTTGCTCTCTGCCTTTCCCTCAACCCCGTCGTCACCGCTTCCCACATACCCAACTCAGACCCATAAGCAAAAACAAAGAAAAAACTGCGGCTCACCCTCAGAGATCCCAACCCCTAAACGCGCGCACCCCTTTTAGACCCAGATCAAAGAGAGAGTAAGGGTTGGAGTTTGGAGAGAATCGGGTGTTTAAGTGAGAATTTGATTTTTCAGACTCGGATCAGAGAAAGTAAGGGTTAGGGTTTGGAGAGAATCGGGCAAGAGAGAAGCTGTTTGATCTATGGAGGGATATGAGATTGAGAGAGAAAGAAAGAGAGTTTGGTCAAAGGAGAGAAGAAGCCACCATCGGAGGTGGTGGTTGTGATGAGCCAGCCTTGCCGATTTGGGCTTGTCTCAGGCGCGCATTTCTCGTCGATACTTTGGCTCTGGTATTTTCATTTCTCTTTCAATTTTATTTGTGAGAGTTTTGGAATTTTCGATTTTTGAGTGACTTATTTACGGTTTTCCCATTTAGGTGTGGGGCTTAGAAGCACAGGGCGTGCCGTCAAAACAAGCGGAGGCAATCACGGCTGCACTGACGGAAGTGTTGAACGACAGTTTGGAGAATGTCGCTCATTCCTTTGTCTCGAAAACTGAAATGCAGAGGGTAATTGCTAATACCTGTGTAATTCATTCGCGTTTAGTGTAGATTAGAACTGTACATCTTCCAAAAAGAGTGATTGTGGCTACTCAACTTAAGGACTCTGGAGGAATTTAGTGTAGATTTTACATAGCTTTATTATGCTTGATGAAAACTGCCATGGATATTGAAAATATTAAAAGGTCAAACTCTTTTTCTCATTGGGGCTGAACTTAATTGTGTTTTCTCTTTTTCGGGTTTTTAGCTTAGGAATTGGAATCAAGTTTTTATTGCTTGCATTTTTGTCAATTGTTTAAAAATGCTTGAACCCTTGTAATTTGTATTCAATGGGCTTATTATGAGGTTCCTAATGATGAAAGTTTGAGCCTATATGAGCTATTTAACCAAAGCATGAATGTTCAATACACTGAAGGCTTTCACAGAAAATTTTTGACAGCACATATTTTCATTTGGAGTTAATTACATAAAATTGAATTTAAAGACTTCTTGTAGATGTGTTGTTAAAAAGGCATGCTTTTATTGTGTTGAATGATTCATATCAAGTGTCACTCCTTAGATATAGAAGAAACTAAATGGGTAGCAAATTCTTAATTATACAAAATTTACTTTTTAAGATTTTCAATTTTCTTGGCATCCCCAGAAACTGCTACAGATGCAGATCATTAGCCATGAAGTTTGTTAGTTATAATTTCTATAATGAAATTGGTTCAAGAAGAAGGCATGCCCTGAAAGGAAAAGGCCTTCTGCACCACACCTTACAGTCTTTGGTGCAAAGATCAATGGGTTGAGGTAAGATACAGAAATGGTCTGTGAGAGTTGAGCTAAATATTTGGATTCATGTGCCTTTGGTAATTTTGTTGGGGGGTTTTGATGCAGATCAAAAAAGAGAATCCAGAGGCAGAGTTCAAAGACATCTTAAACATTTTGGGGGCAAAATGGAAGAATGTTACTGCATAAGAGAAGAAGCCCTATGAGGAGAAGTATCAGAGGTGCTTTAACTTCACAACATTTGCAAATTTGTTTGAATTGTTAGCTAGTATTTTTCTGTCTGAATTCCCCTTTTATTATCTAAAGATTCCAAAATTATTTAATTAGTTTAGTTCTATTATCTTTTATTGGTCTTTTTCTGTCTGAATTCCCCTTTTATTAGCTAGTATTTTTTTTGTTGGTAATGGTCACTTGCACAAATATTTTGTCTTTACCATTCTTGTCTTTGGGTTTCCTTTAGTTGCAAAGAAAATTTATAGATGACTAGCACCTTATGCATGGTCAAATGTTAGACACTCTTTTCCCTTTCAAGGATTCAATTGCTCATAAAAATTATTCAATGTTCATGTCTTTGAGATTTTGTCTATTTTTTTTGTACTGTGCAAAAGTGAGAGCAACAAGAACATTTCTCTAATACCTGTGTCTTGTTACTGTTTCCTTCGTTTTCTCAATAATTTTTTGTTACTGATGTTTCATCTTTATATTGTACAAGGGGAAAGGAATTAGAGAAAAGAATCAATTCTTTGGATTTTAGACTTTTCATGACTGCATAGCCTAGGAAATGATATAAAAATTTCTTTTAGTTAGCTTACTGCTACATTTATGGCCATTTTTTTCTCTTGAACATGGAGTAGAATAGGTCAAAGAGTATCTAGATAATTTGTGCAAAATGCACCCACAAAGAGATGGAAATCAAAATTTTGGTTTTTGTGCCAAAGGATTATCCAATGATTAAATAAAGTTGTTGGCCGCATTGTGATTTTTGTTTCCCTAGATTCTTGTATATACACATGAACAACATGCTTGTTGAAATTCCATTTTGAGTACATAAAGTAAAAGGGGCTCTGTCAAGAGTAGAACAACAAATCTCTTTAAGAAATGGAAATATTAATGCTAGCAGAACCTATGGAGGGCTGGGGGAAGTTGTAATCCCAAGATATGTTAAATTTATGTAAAAATTAAAAATAAATAAATAATGCTTTTAGATTGGAACACTGAGTGTCAGAGAGGTTATATAGGCTTCTTTAAATTTAAAAGGTTTGCTTTGCTTAAGTTTATGCATGTGATGTGTGGCTTAGTTATAAACTTATAATTTCATTTGTAATGTACAGTCAAGAAGCAGGGGGCGCACCAACTATAACTTAATGAGCAGGTTGTGCCATTTAAGGTTGTAGAAGAAATTGATCTTGAAGATTACAAGACCTTTTTTTCTTTTGTGGGAATTATGTATTATGAATATAGGATGCTGGGAAGATTTGTTTCTTGTTAACAAAGTGTATATTTCAACAAAACTATTGTTATATGGCCTTGTGGTTGAAGTGTACATTGTAATAAAATTTTGTTCATTTTTAGAGCAACTTCATTTCTTGTCTACTCTCTTGAATTAAATTTTGATTGAAAAATTGGCCAAGCATCCTTTGAAGGCTCTTGATATGTATTCCTTGTTTTTAAAAGAATAAGAGTCATGCATGTAAACACTTTGATATAATTTGTGTTTTTGAGTAATCATCAATTTTAGTACTTGCTTGGTTGCTTCAAGCAGATTCATGCACAAAAAAATAATTCCATTTAGTGTAGATAAAAATTCGAAATGCATTAAGAAAGCGTATAACATAAACAAAATTGTATACATTACATATATTCGTTATCACAAAATCAACTTAGCCGCACAAAATCAACTACAACATGAAGATGCAACAAATTGCTTAGCTATTCAATTCCGTAGCAACAACAGAAGGGAAAAACACAACACCAGTTAGCCAGAACAAGTCCATTTCATACTCTCTCTTTTTTCCCTTTACTCAAGATATATGGTGATAAATACAAGATTATCACATTATTGTTGACAAAGCTGTATATATTGATAAATACCAACATTATAGCTTTAAACCAATGGACGTTCATGCTTCCAGATCATCAAGATTAGCATTCACAACAACTGTCCTCACAAGTATGAAATGAGATCCAATGAACGGTATCTACAGGAAAAAAAAAAGTTTGTGAGAACAAAATTAAGATATTCAGCTTACAATAAATAAAATTAATCCCATTTTATTGAAGATTTGTTATATAGAGTCTGATACTAACTGCCCTCCCAATGTATTGTGTGACATATCTAATTTGTGCCTCAAATTAAAATGCAACAAAAAGAAGAGAAAAGAGAAGTTTAGTATAGATTTGGCAGCCAAAGCATGATACTATAAGTCTATAATTGACATAAATAGATTACTTGGTTGTCCTTAATGGAAATATCAGCTACTCCATAAGTGTGAATCGAAGATATACATGAGACCGCAATTAATTTCTCATATAATAGCAAATGAAATCACATTCTGTAATAACGTTACCTAAATCACCAGTGTGATTCAATTTATCATTAGAGCTCCATGATCCTTCTTTAGTGAATTGAAAATGGGCCTAACATTAATTTTTTTTTAAGTCATCAATAACATTCTCCAAAGTTACTATACAGCATACATTACTAAGCAATATCAGTTTTCAAAGCACCCAACTAAAGGTATTTCATGTCTTGCTTCTTGACTATATGTGTACATTCCATCTGAAGCTTGCAATTTTCAATCTACCCTACATATATAATTATAGCTAAGTTAAACATAAAATATAAAACATTTCTCAATGATAACATTTAACATCATTGTAGATTTACGAAAAATATCGTTAATTTATTTCAACCAATCGTTGACAAGTATTTACCAAACAAATAATAACAATAAGCAGAAGAAAAGTAGAATATCTCCCTGTTTGGAGCATCTTAAAAAACAAATTATTATTGGAAATCTAGCAACATCAAATAGAATGCATCTTGAAGTTAAATACAAAACAAGAAAAAGGAAAGGGAGAGAATTAAAACCATTGCACTATTCATAAGCTCAAGTGTGCAACCTCAGGCGGAAAATCTACTACTAATTGTGTGAAAAAAGAAAAAGAAAAAATCCAGTCCCTATTGTAGGAATGTGAGAATACCACATGAAAGAACAATTATTACTAAGAGAAAATTACCGTGAAACAAATCATATTTTTGTTATCACTTCTGGTAAATTTTGGCTATTCCAATGCTATTAGTTTACTACCAACCAAAAGCACTAATAGTTTTCAATGTCAGCTCCCATCTAAAAGCATGAAGGACTAAAGTAAAGATTCACCTTAGATATTTGCTAAAAAAGCTTAGGGCAACCAGCAGACCACTTAATGTAGTTAACAAATAAATGGTTTTTCATTTTTGTACTATTTTGAATACAAAATCATAGCTTTTATGAGAATAATTTGTCTACTGTCTGCCTGAGATAAGTTCTAAATGATAACACACTAACTTGAAAATCCAATTTCCATACACATAACATCACAGTTTTAGCATCTCATTAACATAAAAATCCACAAAAAAAAAAAAAAAAAAAAGGCAGAATACAAAGAGATAAACTAAAAACTCTATAAAGCATTTCAACAAACACCTTTAGTGCCCACCCAAAAACCAGCTTTAAAAATGCAATAATAACAATTATTGTTAGTATCAGAAATCCAACAGCTTGTCTAAATTAGCTCATATAAAGAAGTTCTTGCACACTACAAGCTAAAAACATTAGGAACCTAGAAGCATAGGATTTGACCAATTATTTTTATCGTCAGTGAGCTTAACATTACTTCAAAGTTTCTATCAAATAAACATTTTCACAAACATCTTTTGTGTATTTCTAACATCACCATTAAAATAAAATAGAACATTGAGTTGCTGCCAACCCAAATGATGAAAATGAATTATTGTTATATTTAAACCAATGGTGGTATATATGATGAGAAGCATCACCAGAAATGGTGGTGTCGTGGTGCAACAGAAGCTTGGCCACGGCTGGACTTGAGAGAGCGAAAAAACAGAGACCAAAAGAGAGGAGAAGGTCATGCCAGCAAGCACTGCCGGTGGTGGTCGTGTGAGCCTTGGAGGCTTCCGGTTGTAGCCATGGTCATGGAGAATCGACGCTGGTGTCCCTCGTACAGCAAGGTTTGGTGGAAGAGAGAAAAATTTTGAAATTTGGTGACTGTACCAGCGGGGATTTTAGGAATTTTCTGATGAGAAATAGGCCAGTATCATCGGAACTGAAGATCCAGGCTAGTGGCTGTGCCGTGAAGAGAGAAAGCTTCAATCCGAGAGAGAGAGAGAGAGAGAGAGAGAGAGAGAGAGAGAGAGAGAGTGAGAGTAAATTTTGAATTTTGATTTTTGTTCCAGGGGAGATACAAGCAGACGCAGGATTTGAAATATTTTAGGGGTGAAATTGTCTTTTTATAATTTGATGATGTGTCAAATTTAAGAGGCATTGGATTGAATAAACGGATGAGATTTAAGCTATTGCACCCGGTGCAATACCTAATTGCACGGAATGTGAATCCCTGTGTTTCTGTCCTTGTCTTGTACTTTTTTTTGACCATATTGTACTACAATTTCAGCTCTTTTAATGAAAGATGACAGATTTCATTTTCAATATTTTAAGGGCAGGGTTGGTTTGGTCAAGAGGGGAGGGATTAGGGTACTGTCCAAGACTCCAAATTGCTGTGCAGAGGAGGCAGTGAGAGAGCGCATGTGGGCTCCAAGTCTCTTTGGTTGGTGCAAGCTACATCGGACATTGTAGGGTCCACTCTCTTTGGTATTGTAGGCCAAGCCTTGCCAATTTCTACACTCTCTCACCTCTTTGCTCACACTCACTCCCCGACTTCTTCATCTACTCCACACAGGTGTGTGCCGTTTCTTTGTCCATTGAATTTATGACCGTCCATTCATCATGATTTTTTTTTTTTTTTATTATAGGTCCTTGTATTTTGCATTTCGTGTAATAACCCGCAGGATCAGGATCCTACCTAGATGTATTTTAGATGAAAAATGATATATTCATAATATTTTTATAACAAATCTTAAGTGACAAGTAGGTCTGTACACAGTGCAATGCGACCGGTTATTGGGGGTATTTTTGCACCACACATGTAAGGTGTGGTTTTCCCTCATACTTGACCGCACCTCACTTGTGAATCATAGGAACTAATTTACAAAGGTACGGTGCACCATATCGGTTTGGCGTGGTTAGTTCAGTTAATTCTCTATTTCTCAAGAACTAAACATAGTGCAATTAGCATCCCAAAACCACATCATAATCATTGAAAAACCTAAATATTCTAATAAAAAAAATGAAAGAAAACAAACAACTACAAAGAAATTCTCAATCTTTCCTTAAAAAATATCGTATTTTAGATCACAAAAAATTCAAATGAAAACACTAAACCAAACCCATAAAATATAAAACAAAACCATTGAAAAAAAAAATACATACAAAGCTGGTACAAAAGCATTGCAAGGAGGAACATCCAAAGTCAAAACCTCCACTAGAAAAACTTGAGAATGTCGTGACAAAGAGAGAGGAGAGGATAAACTCCCATAACGGTGGCATTGAGCAGTTGTGTATGAGGGCAGCAAGCAAGCAGCAAAAGGTAGAAGTTGACAAGATAGAGAGACAGAGAGTTGCTAGGAGTTGGGACTGGGAGAGGGAGACTGGGAGACTGACGAAAGAGAGAGCAGAGGTGTGGGCAAATTAATCTAGGGTTTAAAATTGAAACTATGTCGTTGGGTTTTTATTATTTAGCCTAATTCTAAAATGACGTTGTTTTGGAACTGATATTAAAATTAATATGAGGTTCAAAACAACGTCGTTTAAGTATATATATCTATATATAAATAAATTAATAATTAAAACCCTAACATTTTTTTAACCCACACACCCAGCGTTGTTCTCTTTTTCTTCAACCTTGCCTCTCTTGCCTGCCTTCCTCTGATTTCTCTTCTCTTTGTGAAACATAAAACTATATACACATAGGTTAAATTGTGGTGTGTGTGTGTGTGTGTGTGTATATATATATATATATATATACCGGTGCAGTGCAGTTTCTCGTCGGAGTGCAAAACAACCACCGCTTGCCGCACCGGCCATCTTTGGTTTGCCTAGATTTTTGCCGACCACCGCGCTGGACATCTGCGGTAGTGCTTTGCGGTGGTCAGATCGGTTCAGCGTCGGCCGGTTTCATCAATGCCGATCAGATCCTGAACAGGCCTAGTGGCATGTTGTTATTGTTGGGATAGAAAAGTAATCTTAGTGTTAGGTTCAAATTTGAATTAATAACAACTAATTACCTATGATTTGTTGTGAAAATATTGTAAAAATGTTATGGATGTACCACTTCTCTTTGACCGCAATCATTTTCTTATAATTTGATATGTTTATGGTCATATATATAAGGGTCCACCCCAATTTACATGGATTGGACCTTTTTTTATTACTAACATTATTAAATTGAGCTAAAAAATATATCTCATGTGCAATCTGAGTTTATAAACAAAATATACATTAATTAATACCTCAACTTAGTTACAAACAAATAGGAGTGGAATGGGAGTAGGAGGCGATAGAAAAAGAAATAAGATTGTTAGGGTTTGTGAGGCAATTGAGTTTTATATATTAATTATATAATATATTTTTAAATATATAATTTAAATTTTAAATATATAGGTGAGTCGGGTTGCCTGGCTTGTTGAGCAGAAAATTGAGTAGTGGAACTGTGGAAGGGGGCTAGGTTCTTGGAGAGATATAGGCTAGCTTCTAGTTAAAGAGGATTGCTAAGAATTTGAAGGCTACAAGTCTTTTGAAAATATTAGAATTTTAATATGTCTGAATTTTCTTATTTACGTTTTTTATGGGGTTCCTTTTTTTTTTTCATCGTTCCCATGTATTTAGATGGGCCACATTTTGGTCAAGTTCTGTCATATTACTCATTAGTAAAAAATAAAAATAAAAAGATTACAGTAGTTCTCCTAGCTATACATGTAATTCTTTTTGTTTTTATTTTTTATTTTTTGATAAGTAATATTTACTTCATAATTTTATATTAATTTTGTTCATTTATTTTTAATCCAATTCTTGATTTTTCCTTTTGCCTTGTGCTACTTTTATTTTTTAGTGATATGGGACTCCTGCACCAAATCTATGTCTTGTAGTTTTATAGCCAATTGTTTAGAAAATTCAACGTTTATGGGATCCAGTTTTAAAGTTGTTTTTTTGGGAAAAAAAAAAAACTTGCAGATTCTGTGAACAGTGCATAGGATCTACTAAAAAACGCTAGACGTGCAAAACGTGCTCCAAACATACACATAATGCTGATTGACGGAGTTGAATAATGATATATAGTGGCTTAGGTATAAGTTGGAAGGGGCAATTGAAAATTTGAAATGTACTTCATCACTTATTTATTTGGGATAAATAACTCAAAGCCAAATATATTTTTTTATTAGAAAATTATAAACTTTACATGCAAAATCTTATTTTATTGGAAAGCAAACCATAACTAACATTGTTTGGAATTTTTTTTCTCATTTTTGGTGCCGAAATGATTTATATGGAGATTTATGTTATTATGGTTTTTTTTTAATTGCAATATATGTAGTCTCCCATGATGTTAATTATATTAATAAATAGTTTTTTTAAATTTTTTTTTTTTTAGAAAGGATGGAAGCAAAAAAAATGATTTCTTATGGACGTATGGGGGTTGGATTAAGACTTAGGTTCTATAATGTGGCAATTGCATTTCAGATGAATTTTTTCTTTTATGTGATTATTATATTAGGAAAATTCAGTTGGGTTTTGTTATTTGTGCATTGAGTGACTGTGATAAAAATTCATGGCAAGCATGGGCCAAGCCTAATTCTACAAAACAAGACAAGACGATTCTAACAGGTCTCTATAAAAATCACAAACGGGCTGAATCCTTATTTGTAAACCCAATTGGAGATTAAAACCTCTCACTCTCTTCAAATTCCAAATCCCTAGAAGATCAAAAATTCCTGAAGATGAAGACGGATTTGGAATTGGAATGAATTTGAGATTGTTTTTTGTGCTTGTTACAATTCATTGATAGAGTGGTATGCAATGAAGGTAACATACCTATACTATCGTCCTTCTTTCTTCTTCGACAAATTATGGGAAGAACAAAAAGAGAAAAGAAGAAGAAGATGTGAAGAGAATCGTGAGCATGAATAGTACAAGAATAAAAATAAATACAAATAAATCTATACAATAAATTTATTTTTGAAAAAAAAAAAAAACTCGAATGAAAAGATAAGACCAGTGAAGGGTGGGCCTCGGCCTAGGCCTGGGCTCTCTAAAAACCAGAAAAAAAAAAAAAAAAAAAATATATATATATATATATATATATATATATATATATAAATCTGGAATTAGGCAACAAACCATAAAAGTTGAATTTTCTATACAATTGGCGATAAAACTACAAGACATAGATTTGGTGCAGGAATCTCATATCACTAAAATATAAAAGTAGCACAAGGTATAAGGAAAAATCAGGAATTGGATTAAAAATAAATGAACAAAATTAATATAAAATTATGAAATAAATATTACTTACCAAAAAAAAAAAAAAATCAAAACAAAAAGAATTACATGTATAGTTGGGAGAACTGCTGTAATCTTTTTATTTTTATTTTTTACTAATATATATATATATATATATATATATATATAACTGAAGCCTTCGAAACTCCCACAATTTTTCACATCATCATTATAATTTATAATAAAAAAAATTTAATTTTTAAAATTAAATAGTGAGAGAGTCCTAACAGGAGTCTCTCTCTCTCTCTCTCATCATTTTAATTTATAAATTTTTTTTAATTTTTTAAACTAAATAGTAAGAAAGTCTTAATAGGAGTTTCTCTCTCTTTTTTCTTTAATCCTAAAGTTTTTTTTTTTTTTTTTTATGTGAGTCTTTTTTTTTTAAACCTAAAGTGAGTCATTTAAAAAAAAAAATCGAACGTGAGGTCTAATTAAAAAAATATATAATTATTTTTTTAATCCTAATTCTAACATAAGTCTCTCAAAAAGTCAAAATATTCGGTTTTATATTATATATAGATAATAATAATAATGTGGCAAGCTCTAAGAATATGAGAATACAATTTGTTGATTTACTATCAAGATAACATAGATTAGATTGGTAGTAGATAGTAGATTTAATTGCAGTTGAGTGTTATGTGAAGTCATCATCATAGAATAACACACGTCGGAATGTGTTACATGAAACCAATAATATGAAAGAAAAATAATTTTTCTAAATCATTATATTGAACTAGCCTCTGAGCACGCGCTAACGCGCGTGCTCAGAGGCTCTTTTATTTTTTTGATAAGGGTTAATTTAGAGCATTTATTATACTTTGGGATTGCTACATTTTTCAATCACAAAAAAAAAAAAACCTAGGAGTGTGATAAATAAATTATTTCATCCAATACGCAGAACACTTATCACACCCCTAGGTTTTTTTTTTTTTTTTTTTTTTTTTTTTTTTTTGTGATTGAAAAATGCAACAATCCCAAAGTATAATAAATGCTCTAAATTAACCCTTACCAAAAAAATAGAAGAGCCTCTAAGCACGCGCGTTAGTGCGTGCTCAGAGGCTAGTAATTTTTTATTTATTTTATCCCGTGTTATACATACAAAAAATACAAAAAAAAAAAAAATAGAGATTAAGACTTAAATGTAAGAAAAACAATTGACAAAAATAATAGAAGGAAGAGAGAGCACCACTTAGAACACACACACTAAAATAATTACTCAAACCCATAACCACAAATAAATAGGCAAAAATATATATCATTCCAAATTATAATTGTTACAAATTATTAAACATTTACCCAAAAAAATAAAAGAAAAGAAGTGTGAATTTGGGGCAGGTTAGAACTTCAAAAAGTTCCAGAAACGCGCTTCATATGCAAACTAATTCCACTTTACAGAGCCCAAATAGGCAAAGAGTCCCCGACCCAGCTAAATTGTTCTAGACTCCCCAAAACCCCAAACGTTAAATAAACCCATTCATTCAATCACATCTCTAAGTTTCAAAAAAAAAAAAAAATTACATCTCTATAAATATTAATTTATATATATATATATATATATATATCTACAACACCAAAATAGATCCTCCTGTGACAACAACATCAAAAAATTCGATGCTCCAAACAGCAATCAAACTATTTAGATGATAACAAAGTAAGAGACAACAACAATTTATATATATATATATATATATATATATGTGTATACACACTCGCGTGACAACAACAACAAAAAATTCAATGATAACAAAGTCAGGTACTTACATTTTTGCCGTTGACTACACTGCAAGTCCAAAGTTCAAACGTAATCTCCACACCCCAGTGCATGTTACTTGAAGAAATATACCTTAGTACATGTTCCTTGAAGAAATATGTGAAAGAAATTAAAGGTGAGGTTAAATAGAAAGACTATTTTACACAAATATTTGGTTTGTTTCTAGAATATAAAAAGTTGTTCATGAATTAGAAAACCAAAATAGAAAAGACCAAAGTACATTGACATACGCATACCGTTGAGGAGCAGAACAATTAGAAAAAATGATGATAATGATAAAAAAAAAGATTAACACAGATTTTAGAGAACTGAAGAACTGAAGAAGAAGCAATTTGAGTTTGAAAACCAACGTGAGTGTACTGGGAATATAGTCCTATTTTGTAGATAGTGTTTTACGTGGAAGTTAAAGAAACATTTTTACCAAATTTTGCACCTATGATTCTGGGAGAGTGGTAGTTTTATTCAAAATTTTAGCATTTTGAACATTAGTATTTTACTTGAGTATTTTTTTTTTTTTGATTGAAGAGTTTTTTAAACGTGTAGTTATCCACAATTGTTTTTTTTTTTTTTAAAGGCCAGAGTAGGCTTTTATTATTATTTTTTGTTATAAAAAATAATAATTTTTTTTGAGAAAGTATAAAAAATAATAAATAAAGATGAATTGATTTGAAAAAAAAAAGGTGAAGGGAGTATGAGTGAGGAAACGTGAATTCAAGAGAGAGAGAGAGGAAAAAAAAAAGAGATAACAGAAAAAAGAGTGAAAAATAAAATAAAATAACCAACTTAGGGGAAGTTAGACATGGGTTTAAAAAAATGAAATAGATAACAAAAAAAAAAAAAAAAAAATTAAAGGATAAACCTTAATAAGAGGGTAGATAACTTTTTTGATAGAAACGTGGGTTTTTTTTTTTTTTTTTTTCAATAGGTTTTCTGTTTTAATAAAAAAGTTAAGAAAATAGTTTAAATAAATTGTAATATATATCTATTACGTTTTTTCAATAGGTTTTCTGTTTTAATAAAAAAGTTAAGAAAATAGTTTAAATAAATTGTAATATATATCTATTTCGTTTTTTTTTTTTTTTGGATAAACTTGAGGATGTTTTTTTTAAAAAAATGATTTGAAAAAAAAACGTATAGTTGCTTTGAAAAAGTGATTAGTGGGAGAGTGATCCTATTTTGTTGGCAATGTTTTAGTGGGAGTTAAAAGACGTAGTTTTACCAAATTATCCTTTAGTTTTGTCTCTACTTAAACCTAGGGAAATAGGAGTATTTTAGAAAGAAAAAAAAATCCGGTCCAAACAGGTGCAGCCCCTTAAATAATAGTATAGATAAAAAATAACCTATTTTCATTCATTTTAAAGTTATACATTTTTAAAAATTAAGTCATAAACCTTTAAGTAAAATAAGTACTTCCAATTTTTATTTAACTATCTCATGCATCGCATGGGTTAGCGATTAGTGAATAATATGACAGAACTTGGCCAAAATGTGGCCCATCTAAATGCATGGGAACGATGAAAAAAAGGAACCCCATAAAAAACGTAAAAAAGAAAAATCAGACATATTAAAATTCTGATATTTTCGAAAGACTCGTAGCCTTCAAATTCTTAGCTATCCTCTTTAACTAGAAGCTCCACATCAAACAAAAGGGCATATATCTTTCCAAGAACCTAGCCCCCTTCCACAGTTCCACTACTCAATTTTCTGCTCAACAAGCCAGGAGATCAACCACATAACTGGGCATATCCTGATATACTCCAAAGAGAGAGAATCGCTCAGGTCCTCTAGAATCACCTGTAGACCAAACACATAAGCCGTTCTGATAAAAGATTTCCAAACATAAGACTTTCTTACTCTTAAAAAAAGTAGTATACTATAAATAAATAAGGGAACAGGCACTAAATTTCAACCTGATGAGCACAAAGATAAAGTCACACGTGCTTGAACAATTTCAAGTTGAGCCAATGGAAATATACAGCGACGGCGGGGACAGGAAGAGTCAATGGCACTAAGAAGCAGTAATACCTATAACGTTAAAAAAAAAAAAAAAAACAAAACAAAAAAACTATACACAATTTTTTTAAAAAAATAATAAATTTTATAACTCTATGCAAAACAAAATGCTGGAAAAGCCCAATATTTGACATCCTTTATATAAGTAAGTCAATTCAAGTTCAGCAATGTTTCTCAAAAAAAAAAAAATAGTGACAGCCAGTAAGCCATTGGGAAAGCCAACGCAGCAAGATTTGATAAAACTGAAATTGAGTATTGGTCACTTGCTCAAATCAAGTAGTTTCTTGCAGATTGAAAATTACTCCAATCCTCTTCTATTAATATATCACTTGGAGTTCAGCAACATTGTTTACGTGGTTGCAACAAAATATTTCTGAAGTCATGGTGAAGGTCTGAACTTGATAGAAAGAGAATGAATAAACTTCCTTCAAACCATAGTGTTATATGCATGAGTATAATTTGTTCAGTTTATTCTCCATTCCAATTTTGAATCTACGTGGTTTGATGTTTGAAAGAAAAGGGAAGGTAAAGGGGAAAGATGTTTGAGTGAGAAGAGTTCAAATTGGCATTGAAAATGAATACAGTTTAATTTCAATCTAATTTGAACATGGATTTGATAAGGTTTTTTCAAATGCACAATAGCAATGTTGAAACCCAATAAATTACAACCGTAATAATACAGAGACAAAAACAACCAAACTCTAAATCCTGGAAAGCTTAACGCCAGAATACCTTTCAATCCTCCTCCTAGCCATTATCCCTAGGCAGTAATTATCGTTAAGACCCAAATTCTCAAAATAACATCCAAAATTTAATGACTAAAAGACTCCAACATCATTTGACAAGGCTCAGGGGAAAAAAAAAAAAAAAAGGAAAGACAATCTAATAAAGCAGGTCTTGCTTTTCTGCGGTAGGGTCAGAAGGAAATTACATGACAATTGTGAGTACAAAAAATGAGCAGGTCATTCTCAACTAAGGCAATGTGCTATCAATACATATGTTTGGCAAAATGCTAGGTTATATGCCAAGGGTAGAGACAAATGGGAAGGTTGTACTTGTAGGTCCTCACGATCTTCATCTGCCAACTACCAAGTGCCGAGGTAGCCTCAGCTACTATGTACTTTGTCAAGGCAATAAATCAGACACGTTTCAGTTTCTTGCTCTTCTCTAAAAGTAGTATAAATAACTAAATAAGGAGGGAGGTTCTGGAATTCAACCTGACAAGCTCAAGACAAGTAATGCGCGCTTGATCAATTTCATGCTGATCCAATGGAAATAAAAATACAGTGACCACAAGGACAGGAAGAGTCAAGGGCACTAAGAAGCAGTAATACCTAACACAAAACATATGAATTTTTTTTCTTCAAAATAATGAATTAAAATGCTAAACAAGCCCAATATTTGATAGCCTTTATATAAATAAATTCAACATAAAAACAACCAAAAATTAATGACACCCAGTAAGCCATTGGGAAAGCCAGCGCAACAAGCATGGGAAAAATTGAAGTTTAAGCATTGCTTACTTGTCCAAAATGAGGAATGTCATGCAGATTCAAGATAAAAGTACAGATGCCATCTGGGTTTAAAAGCTTGAACTAAAGAAAATAGAAAGAGACATGTAGTATTCCTTGCAGCTAAAAAATCTCAGTATATGATAGCCTTTATATAAGAAATTCAATTCAACAACAAAAAACAAAATATGGTTTTGTTTAACAAGTCTTTGTTGGGGAAATGGTTGTGGAGATATGCTACGGAAAGGAATGCTTTGTGGAGAAGGTTAATACATACAAAATATGGTAGCATGTGGGAGGGTTGGTGTTCTCATAGTGTGTAAGGTCATTATACGGTTGGTCTGTGGAAATATATTATGAAGGGATGGGATAATTTTTATCCTTGTATCACATTTAAGGAGGGGGATGGCTCCTCCATTAAATTTTGGCGTGATCCTCGGTGTGTGAGGAATTTATATTAGAAAATAATTTCCCAGAACTTTACAATATTGCTAGTAACAAGGAAGCTTCAGTGGCTGAGATGATGTCGTATTCAGGGGGCAATTTCCACTGGAATAGCAGATTTATCCAACAATTTCAAGATTGGGAGGAAGAATCACTTGACTTATTTATGGATTATATCTATGCTGTTTCTTTGAGAAGAAATGGGGCGGATAACATGTATCAGAAATTTTCTCCTTGGGGGGTTTTTGATGTTCACTCTTATAAGGCTTTACAACCTTCAATCATCCACCCTTTCACATGGAAACTTGTGTGGAAACCAAACGTGCCTACAAAGGTCAGATTTTTTATTTGGACAGTAGCATTACAAAAAATTTTAACTGTTGATAATTTAAGGAGACGAAAACTGGTGTTGGTGGATTGGAGTTGCATGTGTAAGAGGAACGGGGAGACTGTGGATCACTTGCTTCTACGTTGTCCAATATCTCAAGAGTTATGGAATATGGCGTGTTTCCTGTTTGGGGATCACTGGGTCATGCCGTGAGGTGTGGTGGAACTTATAGCTAATTGGTCACAGAAGTTTCACAGGCCCAAAACTAAGGCGCTTTGGAGTATGATCTCTCATTCTCTTATGTGGGTCATATGGAGGGAAATGAATACACGTATTTTTGAAGGAGATGAAAGATCAATTCATGAGTTGAAGCTCTTTTTCTTTCAGACGTTGTTTGATTGGGCAAATGCTTCGAGTGTGGTTGAATTCATTTCTCTTCCTGATATGATGGATTTTTGTACTTTCATTCATGTTTAGTTTTTCTTCATTGGCTTTTTGCATACTGCCTGTGCGCCTTGTATTTTTTTCACCTATTTTTTGATTTTCAATGAAGTTAATTACTTACCAAAAAAAGAAAAAAAAAAAAAGTGAAAATGGAATGAGAGCGAGTGAAGGGAACTACCAGTTGTTTTGAATGGAGGAAATTAGAGCGTTGTTACAAAGAGAAACCTCACGAAGAAGACTGAACTGATTGTGATAAAGAAATAGACCCACAATTGTGAGGAACTTGAAAAAGAAGAAGAAGAAGCGGGCCCCATCTTCTGGTTTATGATGAAGAAACAGAAAACTATGTTGCCATTTCTGGGACAGGAATCCATGGAAGAGGAGAGAGACTGTTTTTAAACCCAATAAAATAGAGAATATTACCAACAATTGCAGGTCTTTAGTAGCGATAGCATTCTCATTAGGAAACCCAAGACATCCCTTGTGCAGGACAGGCACAATAGCGTGCTGGGGAGGGTGAATTGTTGTCCAACGTTGAGTCATAACATTATAAGTATGGAATGTAGCACAAGAATTGTCAAATCCGTAATATTTTACAGCTACAAGGATTAGTTTCTTATCAAGGAGAAGTGCAGAAATCATAATATTATGCAGGCAAAATTCAGATGGAGGATTTGGCAAGAATTCCCAAGTTCCTTAGGTGGGGTCAAAAACCTCTTTCCCAATCCAGGACCCGCTAAAAGACTATAGAGATAACAAAGGAAAAGTAAGGAAATCATTGTCGATTAATTTTGTTTTTTGAAATTGAGTTGACAGAGAACAGAGAAGGAAAAGCAGTGCATTTCAAAAAAAAAAACAAAAGACAACACTCCTGTAGAACAAACACAATCAATCAGATGATCCATTTGTAAGTGATCTTGTGGTGCAAAAAAAGTCTATAGAATAGAGATCCAAGGAGAAAAACAACCCCCAAAAATAAAACTTACAAGTAACAAACAACAATATTTTTTTCCCTTGCATGCAGAAATTTCGATTCCTTAAGTAAAAAGTAAAAACAACTAAAGTAGGGGCTGTATTCTCCATCAGAAGTTGAGTTTGAGATGCACAAAGTTAAACAAATATGGATTTGTTCAGAAGATCCATCACCGCATGATAATAGTGCCAAAATGTATAGAGGTGATCAAATTTAAGTGAATGAACAAGATCAATTGACATGAAACAATGGTTCAAATGATTATATAGGTGAATTTGTAGTTTCTTCTATTTGATGAGTAATATAACAAAAAGGTGCTAAAAAGGTCACAGCCTAAGTGCACGGAGAGTATTAAACGGGCATCTCTCAGGAAAGGAAAAAAAAAAAAAAAAAATCCTAAAATCTAAAGCATCAATAACATAGAAAAAGATTCCAAATCTGCAAATGCAGGATGAAACAAGACCCCAGAAAAGAAAGCCCTAAATAATTCTAACCTCTACCAAATATTTCTTCTAGCCATAAATACTCTACTATTCCTCTTTGACTAGATGGTCTACTTTTTTTTCTATTTTTCCCCCCTAGAAAGTAATTGGATGCTCCATATCAAGCAGAAGGATACAATTCTACAACCGATTGGCTCTCTTCCACAACTTGATTTCCACTCAAATAAGCCAGTAGATTAAACACATTAACCTAATAATATACTCTATAAATACAGAATTGCTCCAATCCTCTTCTATTAATATATCGCCTAGAGTTCGGCAACATTGTTTACGTTGTTGCAACAAAATATTTCTGAAGTACGTGCAGCAAGAGAAGTGAAGGTAAGAACTTGATAGAAATTGAAACTGAAAAATTATTGCTAAAAGTACTGTAGATAAAGGTAAAAGTTAGCTGAAATAGTACAGTGAGACTCATGAATAGTGTCAAAAAGTGCAATGAAACTCATGAATAGTAGCAAAAATAAGCTGAACAGTGAAATAATTTTAATTTTTCATTTCAATCCAAATGCACACTAAATCAAACACATGTTTCAGTTTCTTGTTCTTCTCTGAAAGTAGAATAAATAACTAAATAAGCAGGGAGGTTCTGGAATTCAACGTGATGAGCTCAAGCCAAAGTCAATTGTACTCAAACAATTTCACGCTGATCCAATGGAAATATACAGCAAAAGGACAAAAAGAGTAAAGGGCACTAAGAAGCAGTAAACCTAAAACAATCACCATGTAATATGGTTTAATTTCAATCGAATTTGAATATGGATTTGATAAGGTTTGTTCAAATGCACAATCACCATGTAAAAGGCAATAAATCACAAATGTATATAATACAGAGACAAAAACCACCGAACTCTAAATCCTGGAAAGCTTAATGCCATAATGCCTTTCAATCCTCCTCCTAGTCTTTATGCAGTAATTGTTCCTAAGACCCAAGTTGTGGAAATTCCATCCAAAACTTAATGATCCAAATACTCCTACATCATTCGACAATGCTCGGGAAAAAATTGGAAAGACAATATGAAAGTAGGTCTTGCTTTTCTGAGGTAGGGTAGGAAGGAAATTACATGACCATTTCAATAAAAGGCAATGTGCTATCAATACATATGTTTGGCAAAATGCTAGGTCATATGCCAAAAGGGTAGATACAAATTAAAGGTCTCCACGACCTTCAACTGCCAAGGGAGCCTCAGCTGCTATGTACTTTGTCAATGCAATAAATCAGACACACGTTTCAGTTTCTTGTTATTCTCTAAAAGTAGAATAAATAAGTAAATAAGCAGGGAGGTACTGGAATTCAACCTGATGAGCTCAAGACAAAGTCATGCGTGCTTGAACAATTACATGCTGATTCAGTGGAAATATACAGCGACCATAAGGACAGGAAGAGTCAAGGGCACTAAGAAGCAGTAATATGCCTAACACAAAACGCATGATTTTTTTTTTTTTCCAAAATAACGAATTTGCAGAACAAAATGATAAACAAGCAGCCTATATAACTAAATTCAACATAAAAACAACCAAAAATTAATGACACCCAGTAAGCCATTGGGAAAGCCAACGCAACAAGCATAGGAAAATTTGAAGTTTGAGCATTGCTTGCTTGTCCAAAACAAGGAATATCATGCAGATTCAAGATAAGAGTACAAATGCCATCTGGGTCTAAAAGCTTGAACTAAAGAAAATAGAAAGAGACATGTAGAATTCCTTGCAGCTAAAAAATCTCCATATATGACAGCCTTTATATAAGAAATTCAATTTAACAAAAAAAAAAAAAATAATTATAATAATAAAGAGATCTATTAAGCCATTGCGAAAGCGAATGCAGCAAGCACTGGAAATTTTGAAACTTGAGCGTTGCTTGTGCAAATCAAGGAATGTTATACAGATTGAAGATAAAAAGGAGACCTGGGTCTGATAGATTGAAACAAAACAAAAAAAAAAGTGAAAAATAGAATGAGAGTGAGTGTGAGTGAAGGGAATTACCGGTCGTTTTGAATGGAGGAAATTAGAGCGATATGCGAGGAAGGGAGGAGCTTGGATATGAGTCATATAACAAAGGCGAAGAGAAATCCCACGAAGAAGACTGAACCAATTGTGACAAAGAAACAGCTCCACAATCGTTATGAACTAGAAGAAGAAGAAGATGATGATCTCATCTTGTAGACGATGGAGCTTGGAATTGGCTATTTTCATATGTCAGAGACACGCAAGGAGATGGGAGTTTGGTTGGCTCCATCAAATGAGTCCAGCCCACTATGTGTTGAAGATTGATTCTAAGCCCAATAACCTTTTGTTTTTTTTTTTTGTTTTTTTTTTTTCGGTTGTGTTTTTACAATAATACAGTACCCCCATCAGTATTAGACGAATGGATGAAGATAAACTTGCCAAAAGTATTATAAACTTTTACAAATAAGTAGCCTCTTGAGTGAGAAAATTAAGATTGAATTTTTATTTGAACAAATATGAAATTATTTACATAAAAAATGTATATCATACAAAGTTAATCTTATTTCTATAAGAATTTTAATACCTATTTGCTATAGCCAATATCCACTCATTAAAAACTTTTAACAATGATAATGAACATCATCATCTTTCGATAATAAGCAACTAAGTTTTGCTAAAACTTTGTCATAATATTTAAATTTTCATAATGTATGATGCCATATGCGACAATTGAAACTCTTCATCAAATGCCTTCAACCATATACAATCTAAATTTTTTCATTCATACTTTCTTTTTTATCATTCTACGTAAGTCTAAGTGTAATCTTTAACTTAATTAGTTTTTAATGAACACCCGTTTTAGGCAAAAAAAAAAAAAAATACAAAAGGCATATGTCATCAAATTTTTCATTAAATAAATTATAATTTTTGAAGATTTAAATTTAGAAAAATCAATGTTCTCTAAGTAACAAATAAAACACCTTATATTACCATTTCAACTTTCTAAACATTACTACCATCTAAAACTCAAAATACATGAAAAAAAAATTTAAGATGTTAAAATTTAGTATGAGTAATTTTTAGACATTATACAATAGAATATTTTAAGAATCATAAGCTTTCATTAGGTTTTAATTAAGAGAACAATAATATGACATATTTACTCTTTTTCAAAATATTAAAGGAAAAATTGCTTGATTTGACAGTTGCGCAAGGAAGATTGCAGAAATGTGGAATAGTGGCGCAGAATTTCTACCGCCTGGTTCGACAGTTGGAGGAAAAGTTCACAGGGAAGGAAATGGAGACTTGGGTGACGGTGGCATGGGCCATTTGGAACACCAAGAACAAGTTCTGCTTTGAGGAAAAACAGTCCCAGCCAAAGTACATTCTTCAGGGTGCGTCAACTTTCTTACAGGACTATCAGCGTTGGAACAGAGACCTGGCCGAACCATGACAAGCTAATGAAGTAGCTACGTGACCACCATTTGTTTGTAATGTTTCTTTTTTACTATTATACGGTTACGTAACCCATAGGACAAAGAGGTGGGCCTGTAATATGTTGGTCTTGTATATTCTCGGAGGGTGTTTTGCAAACCCTTTAATCAATAAAAATTCTATCTTCACAGTCAAAAAAAAAAAAATCTTAGAGATTGAAAGTATCTCAATCCCAAGATCTCAACTTCCCCAATGATTTTATAGTAATCTAATCTAAAATAAGCTCATTTGGGATTGAATATCAATCTTTTTTTTAGCTTAATTAGTAAAATCTACTATTTATGTAATATCACATCACTAAATAAAATGCATGATTATTACATAAATTAATCTTGACGTGTTATTTTACTTTACGTTTGTAACTATTGTACACACTCATAACATGAAGGCCAAGTGTAAGTACCAAAACTAACATATTGAAAGAGAAAGACTAAGATCGAGTTAGATCAGTACGCCAAAAATTGTGACCGACAAGATCTACGACATGAAAGCCTAATTGGCGCATAGGTGTATTGCGGTGGTCAGCTAGGTGAGAAAGTATACCATGTTTCGATAATATCAACTCAGCATATGTTTTGGTATTTCCTGCCCAAGAAATGAATGACACCTGTTTCAAAAAATCACACCAACTCACCTGTATCTTTTAAGTATATTCAAGCATGTTCTTCGTGTATGAGAAGGACAAAGGACATGCCTAGTCCTTGTCATATACTATAGCCTACTCTCTTGACATATAAAATAAACATATTGCAGAAACATATTTGCAAGAAAATGTTTCCCGAACAACCTATTCACTGGGAATGTGATGAGACTTTTCTACTATTTTTAATTCCTCCTTTATTCTATGTTCCCTTTTTTTAGGAAATATTTGAAAACACAAAATGACCACTTTAAAATTAAAAATGCGAAGGGAGTTCAAATCACAAAAATTCTTGAACACGGCGAATAACAGATTGGAAGAACATTGTAATCATAGAAAACTGAACTAGATGATCATAAGATTGAATGCCTGTTAGATTGGGAAGATTATTTAACATCTTATGAACTCAACTCACTGTCTTCCCGTTACTAGTTTGAATCTCAGCTTCCTCTCCATTTACATTTATTATTTGTCCATCAATCCTAACTAATTTTAATTTGGATCTCTAACCCAAACGTGAGAGTCAATGACAATGTTCTTTGGCATGCCCTGCAGCAGTTGAAATTTACAATATTATACATGCTTAAGATCAAAGCTGATACATAAATATAAATTTTCTCGTCATTTTTTTAGGGTAAGAATAGAACACACACACACACACACTCACAAGTAACATAATAGAAATTTGTTATATGCATATACAAATGCTAGCATTGGTGTGTGCCACAACAGACAATGATGTTTACATTCAATAAAAAGGAAGCTCAAGAGAGATTTCATGTTTTAGCTCATAAATTTCCAGACAAAGAAACCATGTAGATAGAGATCTCAGTGGGTATTAACACACTTAGATATAGTTCATTCAAGATTTTATAGCAAAAGTTTAAACCTGTAGTTGAAAAATAACCAAGCATAGATATCATTACGATCAATTTTTATTTATAACATTATCAATCTACTGAGAAATGAGAATCATATGGACATCGCTACTACAATTGGCACTATTGTCAGCTAGCCGCAATATATTAATTTGAATTTAGATGATGTATATATTTCAAATATTTTCAACTTCAATGGGAGTTTTACAAGAATAGCATGCATACAAGATGTCTGTAAATGCCATCACCCTTTTTTCTTTTGTAAATCCAGCAACCTGATGCTTTTTTATTTCTAAATTTTCACAATTTGTTATGGACAAAAGTAACAGTGTCATAAAATTTAGAGACTCCAAGGTTCAACTGATGTTTGAGAATTGATCTGTAACAATTAAATCCTTGGCTATGAACAAGATTGCACAGTATACTCTAATTTTTTCCCCTTGAAACTCATGAAATAAAAACAAAAACAAAAACATAACACCAAGAACCGATAAACCCAGCAACCAATCATCGGCATCAGAGGAGACAACCTAACAAAATCTCCACCAGCCAGTCCTTAACCATTGACACACATGCACATTCTATTGGTACTGGGCTTCATACCCTTTATAAAAATCTCAAAAACATTCAACAATAAATGAATCAGATTTAAAAATAAAAAAAGCAATGAAAGAAATAGATAATTTTTAGTGCTGTAAATGAAAAAAAGGGTTGATCTTTGGCAAAGAAATCACACAAAAAAAAAAAATTCATAAATTTTATTACTAGATCTAATCACATTTGGGTGGGTAGCTGAAACACTGTTGGTTCACATTCATTCTTTAGTGGAGAGGTAACTGGAGCATCACTGGTGGCTTTTTTTTTGAGGCATGAGAGAGTGAGAGAGATTTTGAGGCATGTTCGGCTGGAAAAGAGAGAGTCTCTGAAATTTTTGAATAGGGGTAAGCATGAAGAAGAGAAAGAGGAGAAATTGAAAGAGCAGAGAAAAATGAGGGCTCACAGGATCGCTGACGTGTCTAATTGAGCTGTCCAATTCTTGAGCATTAGATCAATTGAATAGCTAGGATTAAAGCAATTGCACACTGTGCAATACCCTAGGTATTGCACGGGATCTCAATCCTTAGGCGTCAATGGGAGCCGTGCAAACCATGCATACATGCAACTATCAGCTTTAAGGGTATGTTTGGTTGGGGTGAAAACAAAAATGATGGAAAATAGAAAAAGGAAAATAAGGTGAAAAATGGTATTTTCTACCGTTTGGTTCAAGAGAGAAAACAAAAGAGACAGAAAATGAAAAGGAAAATAATCCCTCTGGGCCACGTTTTTTATCGTCTTAATTTAGGAAGAAAATGGAGAGGAAAAGATGCTGATGTTATAATTTACACAAATACCCTCACTTTATTACACTCACCTACCCCTCTCACTTTCCCACTATTATCTAACAAGGACATAGTAATCAAATTTATATAAACTACATTTTCCATCCTTCCCTTTTTCTCTCTAACCATACAAAAAAGTTTTTCACCCTCCCATTTTTTCACCCCCTCCAACCAAACACACATAAAAAAAACCAAATCTTTTATATACTCTCACTAATTTTTCATCCTCCTACTTTTTCACACCTCAAACCAAACCAACCTGACATTTCAAAAAAGCAATCGATCAATTCCAACCATGCATTGAATCTCTGTCTAATCAATGGTCTTGGGCTTGATTTGAAATCCACTTTTGTCTTTCAACAAAAGGATGAGCTAGCTGTCACCCTTCTATTTTCTGTTCAATTTCACTTTTTTTTTTTTATTAGTGGTAAGGTAGGGAAATTAAAAAGTGTTTTACGAATGTATGCCTAGTAAACTCTTTAAAAAGGTATTTATGAAACTCCGATTTTTTTACTCCTCAAACCAAAGCAATCGCAATTCCAACCATGCATTGAATCTCTGTCTAATCAAAGTTCTTGAGCTTGATTTGAAATCCACTTTTGTCTTTCAACAAAAGGATGAGCCAGCTGTCACCCTTCTATTTTCTGTTCAATTTCACTTTTTTTTTTTTTTTAATTAGTGGTAAGGCAGGGAAATTAAAAAGTGTTTTACGAATGTATGCCTAGTAAACTCTTTTAAAAGGTATTTATGAAACTCCCATCTTTTTCCTCCTCAAACCAAATGGACCTAACATTTCAAAAAAGCAATTGATCAATTCCAACCATGCATTGAATCTCTGTCTAATCAAAGGTCTTGAGCTTGATTTGAAACCACTTTTGTCTTTCAACAAAAGGATGAGCCAGCTGTCACCCTTCTACTTTCTGTTCAATTTCACTTTCACTTTTTTTTTTTTTTTTAATTAGTGGTAAGGCAGGGAAATTAAAGAGTGTTTAACGAATATATGCCTAGTAAACTC
Organism: Lithocarpus polystachyus; assembly: GCA_033629205.1. Taxonomy (NCBI): domain Eukaryota; kingdom Viridiplantae; phylum Streptophyta; class Magnoliopsida; order Fagales; family Fagaceae; genus Lithocarpus; species Lithocarpus polystachyus. Next base: position 5,744,736 of record CM066162.1, on the reverse strand, counting down.
TTTTAAAAGGCATTTATGAAATTAGTGTGCGCGTCACGTGCAACAATAATCTCATTCATGTATATACTTTTTTATACCTATTGGTTGAAGGTAGTATTCACCCATTAAAAATTTATAAAAAAGATAACTAATATTATTATTTTCAATAATAAATAATTAAGTTTTGCTAAAATTTTGTCACAATATTTAAATTTTATAATGAATGATGTCATATGTTACAATTGAAATTCTTCATCAAATATCTTCAACAATACACAATGAAAATTTTTTCTTTCATACTTTCTTCTTTATCATTCTATATGAGCCTAGGTACAATTTTTAGCTTAATTAATTTTAAATGAACATCCATTTTAGGCAAGAAAGTGTAAAATGGAAATGGTTAGATTGAGTTTGTATTCAAACCAAGCTAGGCAAATTATAAGAATCAAAAAGGATTTTTGATCTGTGGTGTATAACAAGTAATCATGCATATTTTTCATATTTCTGATTTACCATACATTAAATGTTTGCAATATTTTGTTTTGATGAGTGCCTTGGTGTTTAAGGAACAAAATTTTAGTGTTGTCAATTGGTATTTCATATACTTTCAATTGATGGTTTGGAATGAGCTTTGCACTTTCTCAATGGGCATGGACTGTTTAGGGCAGGCTCAATACATTGTGGGGCTTAAGGCGAAAATGTTATGTGGGGCATTTTCTCATATTTTAATATTTAATCAATAAATTTTTATTTAACTTTTTATGTCAATTTTTATTGAAATATATTTTTCCTACTTTTTAAGATACAAAGTTATTGAAAAAAATTTGAATTCAAGTTTCCTTAATATTTTCTTCAATATAACTAATCCACTTTATTTTTTGTGGCATAATTGATTAGTTATACATATTTTTTATTTGCAAAATTAATTTTTTTAGTTAATAATTAGAATATTATAATAAGAAACGGAAAAAGTATATATAAATATATACATAGAAACAAAGAAAAAAATTGAATGTAAAATTTTATTTAAAAATAAAATTTTGACTAAAATAATAATTAAATAATAAAAAAAAACCTAAGAGATAAACATGTAATGTTGAATGGTTGGAGATTAGTATTACTATGCTACCACATGTCCCCAGGACCTTAGCCCAACCCAATTTGTAAATCAGTAAAATTTGACACATCTGTACTTTGTCAGAAGGTTAAAACTTTACAGTGAAGTAAGTATCAAATAACCAAGTAAACACTCTGAGAAAGTAAAACAAAGTAGCAAGAACCTAACAATGACATAAGTAAGCAAGAATAAGACATTTTAGAGTAGTGCAAAACCTGAAGGAGGGCAACGCTTAACAGAGAGGAGGGTCCAATGCACTGCTAAGAAACGAATGAAAAAGTCACTTTCCAACAATTCTTTAAAAATATTTGAGGTTTGAGATTGATTTTAATTTTAATTTTTTTGTCTTTTGATTTATTGAGAGAGAGGGAGAGAGTGAATTTTCAGGTTCTAGGCGTGGGAGATTAATGACTTACATAGAGAATTGAACACTTTGGTTGCACATTCAATGTTTTCTTTTTTCTTTCTAATTTTTTATATAAAAATTAATAATACTTTCGATTTATTGGTTAATATTTGGAGCTTAATTAATACTCTCAATGGTAAAGAAATATCTCTATTACTTAAATTTGGGGGCTTTCTTTTACTTTTATTGATTAATATTTGAGGTTTTATTAATCTCACAAAAGCAAAAAGATATTTCTACTGCTTAAATTTGGGAGCCTTAAGAACTTGGGAGCTTTGGGCGGTTGCTTCAATTGCATTATGCATTGAGCTGGCCTTGGGAATGTTCATGAGCATGCTTATTGCTTAACGTTAACTTGATCTAAATTTATTTGGACAGAAGAAATTAAATTTACTTTGCACTTTATTTAAAAAAAAAAGGTTGGGATTTGGGATTGTACTTTGAAGTAAATTGGACTCCTTTATATGAAATTATGGGATTCCCAGCTTTGGGCATGATAAAAGATGAAGGTGAGTTTTGGCCTGGTCAAAAACATTTGAAAGGTGGAAGTGGTGCTATTTTGAAGTGGAGGGAGACCATTAGAGTCGCCAAAAAAGAAAAAGAAAAAGATGGTGGGCTCTGCTCTGTTAAGTAAAGTAAGTGGGCTTGGTTAAAATTGAACAAGCTCTTTTTTACTAACAAGTAACCCAACTAAGCTGAACCCAATAAGAACGGGGTTTAAAATTTCCAGTCCATTTTAAAGTAAAATAATAATAACAATAATCTTTTGGTGCTCAAACTTGACCATGTCTCTATCTACTTTTATGATCCTTGACCTTCGAGTCTATTTCGGGCTCTAGCTCTACCCAATTCCCCACCACCCAAAATTCGCTTTGCAGAGAGGGGTTTTTGGTTCTTTTCTTTTTGGATTTTACTAATTGTTTGAGCCTCAAGATTGAGGACCTTGAGGTTGAAGGTGGTGCTGAGAAAGCTGGCTGTTTTGTTTTGTGAATCCAAGATATATGGGTCCGTTTTCGTTGCGAGGCTGTGGTGCTGGTTTTGGAAGAGCAGCTGAGGCGTTTGTGATTTTGTCCGAGGGAGGTTGTCAGATTTGATAGAAGTGATTTTTATTTGGATGGAAATGGATTAAACAGGTTGGGTTTGAACTCTTATTTAGTACGGATTTTCTCTTTAAGCAAAAATAATAATAATAAATAAATAAATAAATACCGATTGAGATTTAGTTTTTAATTGAATGGTTAAGAGCATTCACAGGCAAATCAAATTTTTAGCGTGGAGGCAAATTAAATTTTTAGCTTTTGGGTATGTTTTCTTTCTGACTAGTGTTGAACTTCAGAAATTTTTTTTTTTGAACATAAAGTGTGTTCACTAATTTATGGATCAAGTTTATTCTGAAAAATAAATTTTAATTGCAGCTGCCCTCCTTTTTATGTCCGGATTCAAATCCTTCTTTGTAATTATCGAACTATCATCGTTCATGAATTAAAACAGTAATATATATTATTTATTTATTTATTTATATATTTTTTTTAAATGAACTTTTTTTGGATAGGTAAAGTAATAAAAAGAAGGAAGATGACGCACAAAAAAAAAACATATATGTCATTATCACTTGGACCCCAAAACGAGAAAGTTGTAATGGAGCATAATTAAGACAAGATTAAGCAAACAACCCCTTCGTAGAACCCATATTTTACGCGTCATTGGCGTAGACTCACTCGTTTGTTGACTAGCCTTTCAAGTTAAGCCAACGCTGCAATGCAAATTTTCCAACAAAGAAGTTACATACATACATACATACATATATATATATATATATATATATATATATATAAAATCACCCATAGCCAACGCCAAGTCCTATCTCTCTCACTCTCCAAAATGAACCCCTTCAAAAACCTGTCCATATCTTTCTTCTACTTCTTTTTCATTCTTTTCATTGCCTTTGCCCATGCAGCTAGATTTGATATAACAAACAATTGTAACTTCACAATTTGGGCCGCAGCTGTGCCTGTAGGTGGTGGCAGGCAGATTAACAAAGGTGGAATCTGGAGCCTCGAAGTTAGCCGTAAATCAAGGCTTTTTGGCATTTGGGCCCGCACTGGGTGCAGTTTCGATGGGTCTGGGCGTGGAAGTTGTCAGACCGGCGACTGTGATGGACTTCTTCATTGCAAAACCTATGGTAAACCCCCATTCACTTTGGCTGAATTCACTTTAAACCTAAACCTGGATTTCTTTGACGTCTCAGTTGTTTTTGGCTTTAATGTACCTATGGCTTTTAGCCCTACGAATAGTGAGTGCACGGGCACAGACTGCACAGGTGATCTCAATGGGTTGTGCCCGAAGGAGTTAAAAGTTCCGGGCGGGTGTAACAGCCCTTGTACTGTATTCAAGACCGATAAGTATTGTTGCACTGCTAGTTCTATTACTCCTCAGAGTTGTCCACCTACAAATTATTCCATTATTTTCAAGGGTGCATGTCCCGGTGCTGTCAGTTATGCCTATGATTCAAAACTAAACACGTATTCGTGCCCTAGCGGAAATAACTACGAGGTGGTATTCTGCCCTGGCCCCTTGTAGTTCTACTTCCCCTCTAAATTGAGGCATAGCTAGCTTATATACAAATAAGTGGTGTAATCATATCACATGGGGTGTGGTTTGATGGTAAGAGTTCTCGTTCTGCACTAAAAGAGGAGCGGTTCGAGTGATAGCTATAGTAAGGCCCGTATGGTACACGTGATATTATCCATTGCCGTCATGTGACGTGGGGTCGATGAGCCCACACCGAAAACCCCCTTTTTTAATTCACTTTGACTATACGTTGTAACAAGATATCTATAAAAGCTTGAAAAATTATATATTTTTATGAAAGATTGAAGATATTGACGTTCATAACCTCCTTACTTTTATCTTCACGAGCAATTTTTTTTTTTATCAAATTTTATGAGAAAATTACTACATTTTAAACTTTATAATTTAAGGGTTGTAACTTGTAACAAATTAAAGCATATAATTTTAAAAAATAACAAGTTAAATCTTAAAATTTTAAAAAATACAAGTTAATTTTAAAAAATAACAAGTTAAATCTTAAAAAGGGAAAGTAGGGGCTGTAAGCCTATAGCATTACGTGAAGTGAGAGAAAATCCACTCCAAGAAGTAAAGTTCGTGGTTTGTGAACCACACATTGTGAAGGAAAATTTTGAGTTGCGGTTCGTGATATGATTGGGCCCCCCAAGAGACTTTCAGTTTCGTTGCATATCTATACTACTATTTAAGGGGCTGCCCTTGTTTGGATCGGATTTTTTTTGTTCCAAAATACCCATACTTCTCTAAGTTTAAGTAGAGATTAAACTAAAGGATAATTTAGTAAAAATACTTATCTAACTCCTACTATAACGTTGCCTATAAAATAGAATCAATCTTTTGTTAGTTTTTAAATTGCTTTTATCTACTTATCAATTAGATTGCTCCCCCCCCCCCCCCCCCCCCCCCGCTTATCAATTAGATTTAAAAAAAAAAACCATAGACCTTTCTCTTCGGTGAGAAATCCATCACTGCATTTCTTTTCTATTTTCATTTTGTAGTTTGAAGATTGAAAATGGGTTTTACTGTTTGAGTGTTGTTGCTTAATAGATGAAAATTTTTCAGGAACCTAAAAGAGATCCCATGGGTCAGGCTAGAGCCAACTTTGTGGTTGAGTCCACTACTGTTTTTACCAAAAGGAAAAGGTTGTTGCCCATTTGAAGGTTTGCCTTTTGGTTTTTATTCAGTTGTAAGAAACTGTGTTAGACATGAAAAAAATGTGTTTGTGTTTTAATATCATACGGGGTTGTAAAAATCCGTGCCTTTCTTAGTTTTTTAATAAAATTCAAAGGGTTTGTTTTCGAAATTCTTTTTGTAAATTTGTGATATTAATTGACAGCACAAGAACAATAGTACACCTTCCTTTTTCTTATTTCCTTGAAAATTGAATTCTTCACTGTCATCCTTAGTCTCCAACAATGGAGATTCTGTTTTGGGACACTGAGTCACCATCAGTGGAGGTTAAAGAAAGATTTTGTTTTGGGGCACCGAGTCAAGTGGTTTGCAATAAGGGTATCTCTCTCACTCTGAGAGTATGATTTTTTTTTTTTTTGGTAATGGGTTTTCATAGGTACATTTTTGAACAAATATGTACATTTCTTATTTGTTTTTAATTTCGTGTTATTATTGGCTCCTTGGATTACTACTTGCTATTTGTAATTAAGAAGGCCTGGAAGTTATTCGACAAAATATCCCATTGGATGAGTACTTTTTTTTTCCTACTAATTTGTTGTTTAGATTTCTATATCCATTATATTCTATGGATTTGGTATTTTATATTTTTTGTTTGAATGGGTGGGAATTCGCGGGACAAAGTGTTTCGTCAACATGGATTTTAGTAGGATGTTTTTTTTTTTTGCTAGCACTGATTGAAGACATATTGTAGTTTGGTTAGTATTTTGTTATTCATTTTCATTATTCCTTTTTTTTTCGTGACTTTTGTTTAACTTTTTATTTTTTTTTTATTTTTTGAGAATCCATTTTGATGGGCTTTATTAATTACTAGCCTCTGAGCACGCGCGTAAGCGCGTGCTCAGAGGCTCTTCTATTTTTTGGGTAAGAGTTAATTTAAAGCATTTATTATATTTTGGAATTATTACATTTCCAATTACAAACAAAAAACCTAGGGGTGTGATGAGTGTTCTACGTTTTAGATGAAATAATTTATTCATCACACCTTTAGGTTTTTTTTGTGATTGAAAAATGTAATAATCCCAAAGTATAATAAATGCTCTAAATTAACCTTTACCCAAAAAATAGAAGAGACTCTAAGCACGCGCGTGAGCGCGTGCTCCGAGGCTAGTATAAATAAATAATTTGGAAAAAAATCTCAACACGTGTTAATGCATTCAAGGAGTGGCTTGGGTCCCAAAAAAAAAAAAAAAAAGGAGTGGCATCTATAAATATTATTTAATGGCTTTTCAGGTTCTTACTCATGTATGTCTAAGTTACCCTTAAATTCACATTGTTTAGAAACTTTAAATAATACAGTAGAATTAAACATATAAATGCTTGTGAGGTGTGAGAGGTAAAGGTTGGGGTTCAAATCTTCAGGAGGGAGTTTTACACACATATACACTTAAATTAGGTTAAAGTAAAAATTTTATCTTGTATAAAAAAAAACACGCAAAATTACTAATTTTAAAACTTCCAAATTTTAAATAAAATTAAAAAAATATTTTTTTTATCCATGTTTTTCCCTTCTAAGATAAATGATATATATATATATATATGTATATATATAATTGATCACCTCCATTCCGCATACATTCTGCACAATACTGATCTTTTCCAAAGAACCCTCAAGTCCCTAAAAAACCATCTAGAAAACCTTGAGGATAGAAATGATCACATCACCAGTCTACTCTCTGGCAAAGAGGAAATCCATTCAAAGGATAAGACTATCCTAATAGGCACGTGTTTTGCTAGGCTAAGTCTTAAGACCCAAGCCTCAGTAAGAAGTGCATTTGCCAACTTATCTTCTGGAATACAAGTCCGTATTTTAGGAAGTAAGGCAATGACTGAATCACTTGACCTCTAGTTCAGGCATTTCAGAGTTTTGGTCACCACTATATAGGGCTATACACGGTGCGGTGCGGTGCGGCCGGTTTTGGGGGGCTTCTTTGCACCACACCTACAGGGGTGGTTTTGCCCCATCCTTGACCGCACCTCACCTGTGGAGGGTTGGGAACCAGTCTACGCAAGGTGCGGTGCAAGATACTGATTCGGTGCGGTTAGTTCGGTTAATTTCTCATTTTTTTCGGGTACCGAACACAATGCAATTAACAATCCCAAACCACATCATGCTCATTAAAAAAAATAAAAAAATAAAATAAAAAACCTAACTATTCTATAAACAAAAAAACGAAAGAAAACTACAAACAATTAACTACAAACAAATTCACAATCTTTTCTCAAACATAACCCATTTCTAGTAAAAAAAACCCAAATAAGAAACTAAACCAAACCCATAAAAGATCAAACAAACACCATTGAAAATAAATCACATAAAAGAAACCTGGTAGAAAAGCATTGCATTTGTATGGAGAAGCATCTGAACTCTGATGGAAGACGAGGCGAGAGAGAGAGAGAGCAGATGTGAAGATTTTGTTGCTGGGAGTCTGGGACTGGGACTCTGGGAGAGGAGACTGACGTGAATGAGGGAGAGAATGAGAAGGGATGGGTAAATAATCCTAGGGTTTAAAATTAAAACGTTGTTGTTAGTGGCTTACAATACTTTTTTATTTATTTTAATTTGATGATAAAACGACGTCGTTTTGGAGCTGGTATTAAAATTTAATATCAGGTACTAAAATGACGTCGTTTTAGTGCCAGATCATATATATATATATATATATATATATATATATATATATTAAAAAGAAGAAGAAGAAGAAGAAGAAGAAGAAGAAGAAGAAGAAGAAGGAAACCTAAACTTACACAGCGTCGTTTTCTTATTCTTCTTCTACCTTGCTTCTTCAGCTTTCATGCCTGCTTTCAATTTTCTTCTCTTTACAATGATACATATATTTTAAATCATAGTGTGTGTATATATACCGGTGCGGTGCGGTTTCTCGTCGGAGTGCAAAATAACTACCGCTCATCGCACCGATCGTCTTCGGTTTGCCCATATCGCCGCCGATCATTGCACCGGACACCTACGGTGAGGCTTGGAAGCAGTCGGATCGGTTCGGTGCCTGCTGGTTTCATCGGCTCCGGTCAGATCCTGAATAGGCCTACCAATAGATACTCAGATCTTGATGACTCAGATCTTGATCATGCTGCTAATGATGCTCTGTCAATGTCTCGATGGGAAGCATACTTTGGAAGCAGTTTAAGAGTCTATGAAAGGGCAAGACACCCCTTTCCTGGATTACTAATTAATTATAGTGATCTTTCAGAAGACGAGGAGGAGGATAATCAGATGAATCCTCATTGGCTTTCACAACTGTTTGAATATGGTTTTTTCAGGTTTATAAGGTTAACCAACCACAACCAAGTCAGCCAACTCCCTACGATTATCAAAGACACTGTCACTAGGGTTTCAAGCCCTTATGTATCTATCAGGTGCTGGAGCATACTCCCAGAATGGGAAATGAATGAATGGGCAACAGTCCAGCCCTCAAAGCATCTTGTTCTCATCGGAGGATATTCCCATCAAGGTCCTTGGCTAGAAGGCAACACCTTCCTATCCTATAGTAATCCCAAGGCCCTTTCTGAATGTTGGAGACACTTCTTCAACAATGAAATCATTAAGGTCACCAAGGATTTATGGAGGAATTACCATTTTATTGGTAACACAGGAAGAATTTCAGTTTTCTCAAACAGGCCATATTATGAGTCCATTCCAAGACTCCCATGGGTCCACGGTTGCGACCCCAGAAGGTTCATGATTCCTGGAACATATCCAATCTTTGAACCATTGATTTATTGCGGTCTTTGTGAACAGTTCACCACTTTTCACGCACACCCCTACAACGACGATCCCCCATGGGAATCCTCAGAAGGTGATGAAGATTACAGTTTTAATAGGGTAATTTCTGGATGGCTCCAGACACTATTCAGAACAGTATTTCCAGACAGTCTACTATTCATCTACAACACCAGTCATTGTTGATGAATAGTATCTAGCACCCAGCCGACAGAAAAGAGAAGGGACATAACACTATTCATGAACAGTACCAGTCACTATTCATGAACAGTACCCGACACAATTATTCAAAAGTACTATTGCTTTCGGTGGAAAAGGTTTTCACCTCAGTAAAAGCAATTTACTTTTCGGATTTTTAGCAATTATCAGGAAATCCCAGGCTCTCTTGCAGTCTATAGGCTTTGTGGGAAGTTTGACTAGGGGTTTTTCTATGGGAAGTTTGACCCCTTTGTAAAAGCCAAGCTAACAAGAGCAAAGCCTTAGTAGGCCCTTTTCTTTGAATAATTATCAGAGATTCATTCAAAGGCAAGCTCCAAAAATTGCAGAAACCAATTTTAGGAAAGAACCCTACCTTCTCTTTACTTGTAAACAGATGGCAATTAGTAATCATATGGCCCTTCCATATCAGTTCATGAAGGGGATTCTACCTTTTGGTTATTATCGTCATCTTGATCAACAACTGAGTCCTGTTTGGTTGTATAGCATGGTGTACTAACCTGGGATCTAGTTTTTACTCCTTGAAAATCTGCACTTAAGTCTCTTCTAGATCTTGGGTATTGTGCAAGGGGTCTAGATGAGCTGGCTTGGGATGCAGGTCTATCTCCTAAGAGGATAGGCGGCTGCTTACTAGGTGAAGCAAATCGGCGGAGATTTATTGGGGATTTGGGCCTATAATCATCTAAGGTTGATCTAAACCTAGATTGGTCAAAAATGAGTTTAACAGAACCATCTGCTAGCTGCTGGACAAAATCTAACTCTGAATCCTGATCTGAGTTTTGGATCTGGAGAGGATAATTCTCATTCTCAAGTTTCCAACTTTCTGGAAAGGAAACTTCTGACCATTTCAGGGTTCTTGGGATCTGTACTTTGGCTTGGACGTTGGTTTGGATAAGAAGTGTTTCTCCCATCTTCTTTCTGTCCAAAGCACCAACATTCATGTTTGTCTTGATGCACTTGTAATACACTCTGTATATCAAGGCTAACTGGCTGGTTCCCTGCATCATAAGGGTTCCATGGGTTTTGATGTTTAGGGTTAAAGCTTTCATGACATGTGGATCATGAAGGTGAACTGTGAAATTTGGGAAATAGTCGAAATGGACTGGTCCATTACTCAAACTGGTTTCTATGGTTCCTAAGAGACTGTCATTAAACTTTATATGATGGGTATCTCTAAGGGCCAACAGAATCGAATTGTTCAATCCTAATCTGATAAGAGGTTTAACTCCAACCTGGACTACACCTATGTGCAAGAAGTTATGTCCTTTCTTCTTACGGGCTTTTATGGTGGCTGGGTTAAACAAGTAACATGTCTCATACTCCTTGTTTATTCCATAAACTTGTTCTATGGTTCTTACATGAAAATTTGTCTTGAAGGAAGCTATCAAGTTCCATGAAGACTTATAAAACTCTTTGGTGGGTACCTTAGGGAGGTTCCATTCTCCTAACTTAAGGTCTATATCTAATAACTCATATTCTTCACTATTGATGATTCCATTTTTCTGTGGAATTTCTGGGAGTGATGTGGTTCTACTAGCTAAACTACTGGTAGAGTTGCTTCTAAACAATCTACTCATCATCATGGCTATCTGAAGATTTTAACACCATTAAAACCTGATTATCAACAACTTCAAAAGATTGGATCTATATACATATATATATATATATATATATATATATAAAACTCTTCCCCGTATCTTTTAAATTCAAAAATAAAACAAAATTTTTAAATAAAAAATTACTAACAAATGGTTTTTTTTTAATATAAAAAAACTAGTTACCAAAAAAAAAAAAGGTTACATACAATTTTTTTTCTCTTTAGTCTCTTGAGCATATCTACTTCCACATTCCCACTAATTTTATACTCCCAAAAATATGTAGTTAGTTCCTTGTACACATCTCTCCATCCTTATCATATTTTCTCTTTCTCTTCAAATTCTTAAAAAAAAAAAAATTTCCAATCCTAGTATCCTACACATCTATTCCAATGTTCTCACTAATTTCAAACATCCCAATAACAAACAATTACTACATTAGAGAAAGCATATAGGCATATTTAAAATAAGCTAAGAGCTTGGAATAGCCTTTGAAAAAAGACAATCACTCAAAACTCAATTAAGAAGGTATGAACATACCACTTGTTTTTAATAAATTTCATTATATTGTTTTTTGTTTCTCTTTGTCTTTCTTTTTGTCTCTCTTTCTATAATTTTTCTAGCCCCAAAACTTTCATAAAAGTGGACTTTGCATATTTAATATCTAATATTATATATTTATCTCACATCTTAATGAAAAACTATGATACTAAACCAAATAAAATAGTCTTATTGTACGCGTAAAATGCATGTAATAAAGCTAGTTGTACTTATTTTTAGAGGGTAAATTTCAACTTTTGTTTTGTTGAGAAGAATAGTAAATCTCAACTTAAACAATATAATTTAGGGAATAGTTTAAATTTAATCTTATAGTAACTACATGTTATTGTAAAAATTGTATGGAGTAAAAATGGTGATTGTCAACCTTAAGATGCAAAGAGTCAAAGAGATAAGATTGATACTCATCTTTTTGGGGTGAGGTGCGGGAGGGCGGGGGCGGCTGAGGATTTTTTATTTTTTTATTTTTTTATTTCTATGAGGGCAATGTCGTCCATCCTCCTATAAGAAATGCTATGTTTTGTTTCCTAAGCCAAATTTTCATTTCAGATAAAAATTTATATATTATTGTAATTCATATATGTGGGAGCTGGGTTTGAGTTTTAAGCCCAACACAATGTATGAGCTCAAGCCCAGATAGCCCGGATAATGAATTTGTAGAGAGAGATGGGTTGAAAAGCTGAGCCGCAGTGAGTTGGATAATAATCCAATACTATTATATCAATATAGAAGGAAGAGTTGCAGGAATCCCTTGTAAGAAGTGTCCTCGGGACCTCGGCACAGTTCGAGGAGATTTATCCTATCTCTATTTTATCTTCCAAATTCCCCCCCCCCTCTTTTCTCAGGGGTCCCCTACATTATATACTCCTCTTTGGATGATCCAGAGCCTCCACTTGTTGGCCATCCAAGTCACTACTTGATTATCTGTCACATCAGACACCCTTTCTGGCTTCTGTGAGTCGTAGCAGTCAGAGCAGCACTGTTCAGGGGTCTTCTCCACATAAATGCGGCCAGAAAAGTAGCTGCTGTGCATTAAATGTGGAGGTAGTAGCTCTTCTTTAGGCGTCTTCCTAATTTCGGTTTCTCCTTGTGCCTCCGGGGCGCCCATCCATTGTTGGAGCCTCTTAAAGGCTTGGTTTGTCCAATGGGATCCGGGTACGGTCAATGTCCAAGCTATCCGAGGAGACAACTCTCCTCGGATAGGCCCAAGGCCCAATACAAGAGTTGGGTTCAGGCCCCTACAATATATTTTTAATAAAAACTATAATTAATATATATGTGATTTTTTAGTTTTTATTTTAAAGAAAAAATTTTGATTACGTCTCCAAATTTTTTATTAATTTATTTTTTTTATTTATAAACTTTAAAACATTTTTTTTTTCACTAAACTATTAAAAATATATGTTGCACTTTCTATCCTTCCATCTACTTCCATCAAATTTTATCTTTTTTTTTTTTTTTTTTTTTTGAGAAACTAATTTTATCCTTTGTATTTTGATGAAATATATGTGACAATATATTTAACATTAGATAATCTAATTTAGACTATATATATATATATATATATATATGGAAAAATATAATGTGTCCCATGCATGATTTTGAATTAACAAATTGACAAAGAAATTACATCCCAATAATTTTTTTTTAAAAAAATTGATAGTTATAATAGGGGAATATAATTTAAGTTTTAAATGTGTTTGCATTGGAAAAATAAAAAATTACTAATTAAACTACAAAATTGTTGGTGGGACTCACATTGTTGGATTGTAGGATAGTCATCCAAGTTCATATTTTTCCTTTCTCAGCACATGGTCAGATAGTATAGGCTAATCAATTTTTGAATCTTTAGAATAGTCTTCAAGTCAAGTCAAGTCAAGTCAAACCAAGACAAATTCAGTTCCAATTTTCTAACAAGAGTTTAATTAGGCAATCACGCCGGTAATTAAGTTCTCCATACCATGCGTTACAAGAGAAATTATAAGGTAGTCCAGAACTACAAGGTCAGCAAGCTGACCTTGTACTCTCAACCAATAGAAAGATCACATTCTCAAAAAAAAAAAAAAAACCAATAGAAAGATCAAAGAAGACGCATCATGAAAAATGAATGACATCAGGTTAGCTGCCACATCATTTTAATACGCACAGATTTTAACATCGTTAGTACTGTCAGTTAACTCATTTGTAAATTGCAGTATTTGCTACTGCTTTCTTCCACCACAATGTTGGCAAGACTTCTTCTCTATTTCTACTTCATCAGTTCCTGCCCAGGCCTACGGATATCTCATGGCTAGATGATAACTCTTTTAGTTTTTTTACTTGGTAAATTCGAACTCTTTTAGGTTTTTTTTTCCTTCTTAGCTCAATATTATCTGGGTCAAATTCCTGTTGCCTTACTTTTCTTTTATATTAAATGGGTCAAGCGTTAATGATGTTCCTTTAGTGGCACTTTGCTGGAATCTTAGGTTCTGTAATACATGAACATGGGTTTCAGATTAAATTTATAGTTTAACTTTATCGATTGTTAAATATGAGTAATAGTTTTGCTTTTGTTTCCTATAAAAAAAAAAGTTTTAGTTTTTGTTGGATTTGATTTGATCAGATAACTTTTGAGAGTGGTTGGGATCAAAAGTGCTTGATTTAGGCAAAGCGTCAATGTCCCAATATTTATTATTATTATTTTTTGGTGGCATAGAAAGTGTTTGTTGAAATACCTCATAGAGTTTTGGTTTGTCTGAACTTGTTATGGCTTTGTATCCATGTCTATGTGGTCCTGCTGTTTTTATTTTTGTGAAATCCGGTGTTGAAGCTGTCTCTAAGTGTAACAAATTTGCTATGCAACGACTGAATTATTTTGTATCTTTTCTTTTTCAGTTAGTCAGTACATGACCTTAAAGTTTGATAGTGGAGTTAAAAGTGTCATATAAGTATGCCATGGGCTTCAGCTGCTAAACTTTGTTTTGACAGTTTTGATTACTTTGATTCATGTGTGATAGAAACTTAGTTGGACTTATTCTAAATTCATGTGCAAGTTTTTGGTAATTTCATTGTTACTTTTCTTAGGGGATTTTGTAAGTGATGTCCAAGTATAGTTCATAGTCACTCATGAGCTTATTTATGAATATCATAATTGACATTTTATAAAATTAGTAGTATTATGCTTATTTTCAGGTCTATATGCAAACAATTAAGGGAAAATTTTGATTACAAGTATATGAGAGATACTGATTGGCTTTCATTGGTTGCTCTATGTGGCTTTCTACTTTAGTGCTTATGTTTAATCGCAATTAGAGGTTCACAATTCTAGAATCAATTACAACAAGAAGCATATGCACCATTAATGCATAAGCATCTTGATGCAAGAGCACAACCAAAATAATTCTTAGGATTTATTTTTTAATTTTGTTCTGTTAGTTTCCTCTTTATTTTCCTGCATCACATATCTTGTTTAATTCCACTAGTGTTGATATGACTTGATGTCACACAATATTTTTAGCAACAATGCACAGTTCTTTTTAATTGATGATTGTGAATTTTAACTTGCAAATGGGATTAGCATTGAAGCCCAAATTAGAACAATTGAAGTTGCCCTACGAATGACTATGGGAGAAAAAGTAAAGTTGCATGAGTTGAGGAGTTTTTTTTTTTATAGAATATTTGGGTTTGTTTATCAAATACAATGATGAGGTCAATTTGAATGTAAATGGGGGAGGATAGGGAGACTTTTTTTTCCCCTGAAGTTTAACTCTCCAAACTTTTTTTTTTTTTTGGAGCTATTTTTTATCATGGTAGAGGGAAAGAAGATGTTGATTGTAAATGACAAGAATAGAAAGGAAGTGTAAATGACTATAGTAGAAAGAAGATGTTGATTGCATGTTGTGTTTCTATTTTAATCTACATCTTTGAATCAAGTTCTTCATAGTATGGAAAAATTATTTTGTACATCTAATGTATTACAAATTCTTGCATAAATTTTCAGGTTTCATGTGTAGAACTCACGTGAAGTGTTTGGTTGATCAAAAAATAAACAAAATTTGTAAAAAATAGATCTCAGTAATTTTATTTTTTGTAGTTTATCTGTAGTAGGTTGTATTAGCAATGATGGGACCAAACTTGCACTCCAATGGCATTGGCATTGTTGAGTGGTTGTGATTGCAGTTTATATGGGTATTGATTAACTATACATTTTAAAAATATAAAACCAGCCCATATAAAACTGATAGCCACTGCTCGTGATAACTTTACAGGTTTTTGCTCGGTTAAGGAATTCATAAATCATGAATTAGCTTTGAGCAATCTAACATAATATCAAATACATTCTATTTGAGATGAATAATCCATACATCCTGTAAACATCAACTTGACATAGAGATAGAGGACTAATTGATACAACATCAACTTGATAATATCCAAGAACAAATAATAAACTAATAACTCAATCTGAAAAATCTACCTATTGGCTAAATTCTAATTCTAATCTCCTAACAGCTCCCTTGGATAAAGAAACACTCATGCTTATCCACGTTGCTGGAAATTTGATTCTTATGTTGCTGCTGCAAGATATTCATACTATTTAGCTAGTCTAGAGTCCCCTTGTTGAATGGTGGTGCTTGTTTGAATCCTAACCGAAGCCAGCAACTTTGTCCAACAACTTCGCTTAAATTGGTCAGGAATGGATTGCCATTACTAGAGTAAAGTAGATTTAGAGGTATAGTGCAGTAGCTACATGTCTGCAGACTCTGCACCCATGTTGAAGCAACCAACATCAAGTTCAACTCTAAAAATTATCCATAGGCCGCTATCAAAATCACAAAACAAAGGGAAGTTGCACTTCACAACGTTATATAACCAGGGTGGCATTATGGCATCTTGCAAATTAATCCATTGTGTTCCTCATAGCATTAGAGAGTATAAATAAAGTCTCTAAGAAGATCTATAGCATAAAACGCAATCATAATCAAAATGACAAAAGAAAAGTGAAATATTGAAATTTTTTTACATGATATAGGACAAAAATTTTCATAAACTTATTTCAGTTTGAGAAATAAACTATTCAATACACCAGATTTAACACTTAAAAAAAAAAGTAGAACCACATAAACAGAGATACAAAGCCATAACAAGTTCAGACAAACCAAAACTCTATGAGGCATTTCAACAAACACTTTCTATGCCACCAAAAAATAATAATAATAAAAATTGGGACATTGATGCTTTGCCTAAATCAAGCACTTTTGATCCCAACCACCCTTAAAAGTTATCTGATCAAATCAAATCCAACAAAAACTAAAACTTTTTTTTTATAGGAAACAAAAACAAAACTGTGATGTGAAACCAAAACTTGAAATTAAAACTATGATGTGAAACTAAAACTTTGTTGAAGGGAAAAGGGTGTTTTAGGCGGGGGCTTGAAATTTTTCAGGGGCATATTTGTCTTTTTAGGTGTATAATTTGAGATTGAGATGTGAAACCAATATATGATCATAAGAGATGATAACCCAATTGACAAAAGATAGTTTCAAGCTAAAATTTTTTAAGAAACTATTAAAGTGTATCATGCTTGTACAAAGATAAACATTCAATTATCAAAATTTTCTATCCCTATAACAATAGATTTTTATCACTAAATTCTAACTGCAAACTTGAAAGGAAAAAACTAAGAGCTTGTTTGAATGAGTGGTTTTTTGGATCATATCACTCAGTTTTCATAACCGAGTTCTCAAAACATGTGGGTCTCACAAAACATTGTGTTTGGCTTGGTTTTCAACACTTGTTTCCATCACTCTAAATTCAAAATTTGAATTAGAGTGATGGAAACAGGAAACAACAAATGGGTGTTTTCAAAGACTGAGAACTGAATTATGAGTTATGAAAACTAAGATATGAAAACTGAGTTATCTGTAAACCAAACAGGCTCTAAGGTGCTGTTTGGATTTTCAGTTTCCATCACCCATAATTCAAAACTGGTGGATCCCACGGCTGAGGAGTGTGTTCAGGGGCGGCGCTATAGCTTAATCAGGGGGTTCAAATGAACCCCCTGACTTCAAAAAAAAAAAAAATATATATATATATATATGTAAAATATTTTTTTTGTTAGTTTAATAGTTTAATTTATTCATAAAAATATTTTTTTGCACACCCTAATTTAAATCTTGCACATTCTCATTACAAGTATTTTCGACTCTAAGAGTAAAGGGTACGTGTTTGTGAATTGAAAGTGTAATTCTTTTTATAAATTTATATTATACGTATGTGAGTGTGTTTAATATTGATTGTATACATTACTTTTTGTTATAATGTTATTTATGTAAATTATGATGTATGTGGTTGTTGGTGTGTACAATATAAATATAATATAACTTTATAATAAAGAGGGTTTTTTTACATGTGTGTGTATTGTTATCGTATTATAATAACTTTTGTTATAAAGTAAGTAAAATTCAAGAGAAAAGTTGTAAAGTTAGTGATTGTTCAAGCATTTGATTGGTTAAGTAGACACGTAGTGTATAATTTTATGTGTGATGAGTGTGATTGTGTGCGTTAATAATTAATACGGAGCCAATGAGTTGAGATTAGTCATTTAGTCTAAAATATTTTTATAAAAACAAAGTCAAATAGATAATAACAGCTGTATAAAAAAAAATGTTAAACAAACTTAACAAAATAAAATGGTCATAGGCTCATAGCTATCTACATTGGCAATAGTTACTCGTAATAAACTATCATGTAACATTCAAAATTTAAAAACTTGTAGAATAAAATTATAAAACTTCACATATTATTATTATTATTATTATTATTATTATTATTATTATTATTATTATTATTTATCGATAACTCGATACATTTAAGATCTCTTTTTATTAAAATTTTTTAATGAACCCCTAAACAAAATTTCTAAAGCCGCCACTGAGTGTGTTTGGATGTGTTTTCAGTTTTTGTTTCCATCACTTAATTCTCTGATTTTTGAGTGATGAGTTATGAAAACTGAAAACACATTTGAGATGTTTATGTCACGACCCAAACCTGTATTTCAAAATTTAGAGCATGACCGGCATGTTAATATCAAGTTTACCTCAATATTAACACGAACCAATCTAAACTGAAGATGCTTATCAAAAATTTGTTTCTTGAATACCTGCTTATTTTCTTGCATAAAAACCATAATATACAAAAATGATGAAACCTTGAATTTCATCTCATATAAACTTTGCAAGATTATCCCTTGGTTGAAACCTCGGGTTTCGTGTAAATATTACATAGCTAAAAGTTTAGCAAAACTCTTATTACAAACCTAACCCCAAAGGCATACAACTGGGGTTCAAAACAAACTAAGGTTCCGAATTACATCTGTGCTCAAAAGATCAAGTACATCTTGATTCCACCTATACAACAAAGGAGCTAAACTACTATACAACAACAAAAACTATACAATCTATCAAACGAGAATTACAGAATCCTTGCCACCTCTAATACTCTCGCTGCTTCTAGGAAGAACCTGTGCACTGAAATATAATAGGGTGAGCTGCGAAGCCCAGTAAGGTTTTAAGCTCCATGGGCCCTTAATAAGCATGCATGTAAAACAAATATTTTATGGATATGCCAGCTTGATAAAATAGCCTTCATACTGTTTACGTTGTTCTTAAAATAACTTATGAACTTTCAGATAAAATATTTCGTTTTCCTTTCATATAATAGTAAAAGAACATGATAAGGAACGTAAATATAATTCGAAAATCTTATCTTTGAATAGACTATGAAATACTTTATCATAACTTATCATCAGTCTTATCATAATTTCCAAATAGCCTAATAGTTCATTTATCATACATATTAGTTAGTCCAATTGTAAGTCTGTCACAACTTTGGGAGGCTTCCAGCACAAAGTGCTAGGCATCCAGCATTCCCCACAATGCCAGGTAAACCCGGGATCATATCATAATACATAACTTCAACCATGGGGGTAGGTTGACATCCTCCACAAGTTGGCCGTTACCAATAAGGGCAGGTACAGCAGAACCAGTCCCACTTTTAATGGCCAATCAGAATTTCCATGGAAATGCCAGTACTATAACCCCTACTGGCTGAGTTCAGATCATAACAATGGAATAATTGAAAAATATATTTTTCTGATAATTTTGCTTTTACATAATTGTTTCATAACAGTAGCATATCCACTTCATTCTTAAAAATTATGTTCGTGATATAAATAATAGCATCAATATGCTAAAATTATCATGTATATAAGATTGAACAAATCACGAACATATATTTTACTTAAATCATGCTTATATATAATATCTCCAATTAAAAGGTTTTAATGCATAATAGTTTTCTAAACAATTTTATACTTATCAAACGCACATGTCACAAATCCCTTATCTGAAAACAGAAGACGCGAGAGATTGTACAAGAGGAGCTCAAGTGTCCGTGTTCTCGTTCTCGTCACCTAAATGAAAGACCAAAACTTATTACTAACAAACTCTTCCTAAGTATATACTTATACATCAAACACAACCTAACTCTCAAGCTTAAGAAAAATCTTAATTCCCACCGTAAACAGTTTCCCCAAAAACAAGGTATATTCATCAAACACATTACATACCAAAACATAGAGAAAACAAGGCATAAAATTTATATATGATCCAAACATACCAAAGAATAAGCATAGTAAATTATAGCTTAAAACATTCACCCTAACTTCAAATTAAATCCACAAAGTCATGTGTGTCATAAGCTGTTCACTGCTCATTACAGCAGCGTAAGCCCCATTTATAAAATACAAATGGACTGTCCGTACACATCCAATTGTCATGAAATTTTATAGAGTTACTCCCCTGTATGTCTAGTATATATCATAAAAATTTCGGGGTCAAACCATAAAACTATGATTTATTAAAAATCATACAAGGCAACGTGCTCAAATCTGTCCTGTCAGAAATTCATGCAACTTAGAAATTAAACCATTATTTTTATACTCATACAAAAGCTGTGAGACCACTTCCATAACAACCATATGTGTCTTAAGATTCATAAAAACTACTCCTAGCATCCTAACTCACAGTAAATGATTTTATACATATTTTTCTTGTTGTAAACATCAAATCTGTAACAGTGACAGCTTCAGCACATATTCTTACTAAAATCATCAACAAATAGCAATAAGCCTTCATTTCACTTGGGTATTTTTATACCTATATTACACATAATAAATACCTTAATAAGCATCCAAAAGACCAATTTCATCAATCTTTAAAATTACTAAAAACAGAATCACAAGTTCAGCTCCTACAAACAGAGCAGAGAGTAAAGAAGAGGGAAAATGAACAAAACTCTTATACTATCAAAATACCCAAACCAAAAGAGGTTTAAGTTACTTACCCACAAACTTTGAAGATGAAACCTTAGTGTTAGGCTCTTAATTTCATCTTAGAGAGAGGTTTGTGGTTTTGGTGAGAAAGTGAGAGAGAGATGTTGCCGTGAGAAAGGGAGAAGAAAGAAACAAAAGAACAAAGAAAAGATGAACCAAAAAAGAGTCTTCTGATGCAGCAAGGAAGATAAGGGAGGAAGACTTTTGTGTTGTACGTATAATGCAAGAGGAAAAAGCCAAAAGGTTGGATGAGTCACCATTTTCAACTTTAAAATTTGTTTTCCACCACTTAGAAGCTTATAATTCTAGAAAGACCCAAAGAACAATATAACTTTACATATATATCTTTACTTTTATAAAACTTCTTTCTACAATATAAAAAAAAAAAAAAGATACTTTATAATATCACAATAGCAAAGCTTATGCACTTAAAGTAATTAAAATATTAACAAGCATATAAACTTATAGAATTAATTATGTAATTAGATTGGGGTGTTACAGTTTTCAAGTGATCAAAACTCTGTTTTCATAGCATTTTCGTAATTAAACACACATAACTGGAACCCACTAGTCTTGTCAAGTCACTTTCCTTCTCTCTCCCACCGGTCAATCTCCTTTTTTCTTTTCTTTTTTTCCTTTCTTCTCCATTTTTCTTTCTTTCTCTGTTCTTCTACAGAGCAAAATCTCACCCACACCGAAAGACAAAAGAATCTCAACCCTCCCCATCCATGGCCTCTCTTCTCCAATCTGCCTTCCATTCTTTGTCCTTCATCCTTCCCACACCGACCCATTCGACGAACAACTTACAAATGGGTCTCAATCTCAGACCCATTAATCTCCAAAATCAAGAAGAAAAAAAAATTTCAATTCAAACAATACACACAAACTTTTCAATTCAAACAATCTCCAAAATCTCTGACCCACCTCTATGTTTTTCTCTCTCTTTCAGTTTTAGATTTTTCATCAATGGCGTCAGCAAATGTCGAATTCCGATGCTTCATTCGAGGGCTCACTTAGGCCACCGATGACCAAGCCTTGGAGCGTGCTTTCTCACTGTACAGCGATATCCTTGAATCGAATCCGTTGATCATCGATTAGAGATTTTGGATTTGACTCGATCTGGCTTTGTCGTCGATCCAAAAGAAGAAAAAAAAAAAAAAAAAAAAAAGGACCTATGAAAACAATATATGAGAGAGAGAGAGAGAGGCCCCATAAGCAGACATGATGGTTCTTGAAATGGGTCTTGTTGGGTTTGTGTTTTGATTAAAACAGTATATGAGAATTGTAGGAAGAGTGTGAGTGTGATTGTATGAGAGATGGGTCTTGCTATTTTTCTAGACAGGTCTTGGGTTTGGGGGAATTTTTATTGATGAGGGTTTTTGTTGTTTGTATTTCTTTGGTTGCACTTTGGCACTGTGACTGTGGTGGTGGCCAAATGAAATGAGCAGTGAAAAAGATGAAATGAAATGAGTGTGAGGCGGGTAAACTAACAGAATTGCTTAACGTGGTGCTCGTATGTGTCCCACAGAAAGTACAAAAAATCAAGTTATGAGAAGTTGGAAATAGTGTGCCAATCGTGCCACCTTTAGGAAGTTGGGGTATTTTAAGTGATAAGTGATGAGCGTTGAAAATTGAGTGAGGAGTGATGAGTGATGGTTTTTTAAAAACCAAACAGCCCCTAAAACACTACAGTTTAAACACAATCAGGACCTAAAAGTATAGATTTCAACCAATGTAACATCTAATTAAGTAAAATAGGGATTTTAGCTAGATCCCCTGTATCACTGACCATCCGTTTCTTTAATTTTGCTAGACCATATTTCACATGTCAATTTGAAAATGTGCAAGCAGCAAAAAAACTACCCAAAAATATTCCTCAAAACAAAAACTAAATAATGATTCAATGGTGGAATATATATATATCACTAGTAGAACTAAAATCAAACCCCAACTCTCTTACCCAAAAAATAATTTTTGGGTCAGGGGTCAAGATAGTTCACATGGATAACCCAAAGACAAAGCAGCTTATACAATATGTTGGGAGAGAAACACCCACTTTCTTATTTGGACTAGTAATCCATGAACTTAATTTCTTTTCCAAGAAGTAGAATGAGAGTATAAAAGACAGACTGAGAAGCTGAACAACCCTGACAATCACATGTAGCACATTGTTCATGACACATATGTTAGACATTTAGGAAAACTTTCTGACTGACTGCCACTGGAATCATAAGGTTAACCTTGTCAAGGTTATGATAGGCTTTTGTTTGACAAACAAATGATGAATCAGCTAGTACAATGCTAGTGGATATATCTAGAATGCAAAGAACAATATAATATGATTGTTGAGAGGTCAAAATATTGATAAATTTGATTGTTCTGGAATACTGAAGAAATTACCGCACAAGAAATACGAAAACGTGTCGGCTGCATCCTTGGAGTTGCAAAGCTTTTCCCACTAACAGGAAAGGAAGCTGATTTCAGATTAGAGATTCTGCTGCTTGGTGCCTGGTTAGCCAATCAACCACATAACTGAATTAAGACTCAAAAACGGAAAGACTTTTTATATTAAAAAAATTGCTTATCCACATATTTTTTCAACAAATTAAAAAGTAAAATCCAGTCATCAATTCTGGCACCTTACAATAAGAGAAAACAGAATTGAATTCAGCACCAAAAAATCAATTAACAAAATTGTGACACCATTATTTTCTTTCCTTCCTTTCCTAGCAACCAAACAGATTTTATTAAAAAAACTAATAAAAAAAAATAGAGATAAAAAAAAACCTATCGGGTGTGGTCTCCCTCTGAAACAAGTCCAAGTCTCTGAACCAAATCGGTAAGGCTGGCTCACCGCAACCACCACCTCTAATGGTAGCTTCTTCTCTCCTTCGACCAAAATCTTTTTCTCGGTCTCTCAATTTCATTTCCCTCCATAGATCAAACCTGAAAGATCATCAACTTCTCTCTTTCTTGATTTTCTCCAAACCTAAACCCTAACCTTCTCTGATTTGGGTCTGAAAAGCATCAATGTCTCTCTCTACACCTGATTCTCTCCAAACCCCAACCCTTATTCTCTCTTTGATTTAGGTCTAAAAAGGATGTGAGTGTTTGGGTGTCGGGATCTCAGATGGTGAGTTAGTGTTTTTTCTTTGTTTTTGCTGATGGGTTTGAGTTGGGTATGCTAGAAGTGGAGACGTTGGGTTGGCGAAGAGGAAGAGAGTGTGGAGGTTGAGAGAGTGGAGCGTTAGGGAGAGAACCCAGTTGAAGTGAGAGAGAGAAGGGAGATTCTTATAGTGAAATTCAAATTTTGGGAAGCTGAAATGAAAACAGAAGTGAGACACGAATTGCCATGTTGGATGGGCGAAGTGTCAAAGTCTTGAGTCATTAGATTAAATGAAGGGTTGAGATTTGTGCTATTGCACACCCTGCAATACCATAGGTTGCACAGGATCGACTGTGGGTTAGGGGCTTAGGGGTCAAGAGGAGGAGAAAGTATACCATATTTCGGTAATACTAACTCAGTATCTGTTTTGATATTTTTTACCTAATAAATGAGTGATAACTGTTTCAAAAAATCACATCAGACTACTCTAATAAATAATAATGGGACTAACAACTATCAAGAAGATAAATTAATAATTTATTGGAGTAATCTGATGTGATTTTTTGAAATAGGTGTCACTCATTTATTAGGTATAAAATATCAAAACAAATACTGAATTAATATTACCGAAACATAATATATTTTCTCCCAGCGAGGGATTAGGGCGTTGTCCAAATTGCTGAGACAAGAGGAGGCAGTGAGAGAGTGCATGTGGGCCCCAACTCTCTTTGGTTGGTGCAAGCTACATAGGACATTGTAGGGTCCACTCTCTTTTCTATTGTAGTGTAGGCCTGGCCAATTTCTACACTCTTTCACCTCTTTGCTCACACTCACTCCCCGACTTCTCTTTCTACTCCATTCGTGTGTGCCCTTTCTTTGTCCATTGAATTAAGACCGTCCATTCATCATGATTTTTTTTTAAAATTATAGGTCCTTGTATTCTGCATAATTTGCATTTCGTGCAATAATCCGCAAGATCTGGATCCCATCCTACGGCTGTATATGTTTGCCCAAAATAATTCAGAGTTGATTTGATCACTTTAGATATAGTGCAGCAACTTGCATGGCTAGAATGGAGCATGTTTCTCAAGTTATTTCACGTGCTGTTGTGCTTGTGCCTCTTTACACACTACCAACTTCAATATTTTAGATTGACCGTAGTCATTTTCTTATAATTTGATATGTTTATGGACACACACACACACACATATATATATATATATATATATATATATATTAGGCATATGCAGCATGTGTCAGAGAATTTTTCGACCCAATTCACCATGGTGGATTAAAAAAAAATCAATCCAACCCAACCTAACCCAATTGTAAGAAAATCCAACTCAATACAACCCACATGGATCGGGTTGGGTCAAGTTGAGCCCAGGGATTTAACATTTTTTTCATTACTATTATTATTAAATTGAGCAGAAAAAAATATATCTCGTGTGCCACGTGAGTTGATAAACAAAATATACATGAATTAATATTCCGACTTATTTATAAACAAAATATATTCAATTGAATTAATAAACAAAATATACATGAATTAATATCTCAACTCAGTTTTAAACAAATAGCAATCGAGTGGGAGTGCGAGGCAACAGAGAGAAAAATAAGATTGTTAGGATTTATGAGGTAATTGGGTTTTATATTGGAACTAGGAAGAGCCGAATATGGGAAAAAATTAAATAAAAAAATTATTAATTATATAATATATTTTTAAAATATATATAATTTAAATTTTAAATATATAGATGAGTTGGGTTGGGTTAGGCGGGTTTGTGATTATTATGATCCAAATCCAATCTGACCCACTATTAATTTTTTTTTTTTATTACTCAGCCCAACTCACCAATCTTTAAAAACCGACCCAACCCAACGAGTTAGTTAGGTCAGGTTGGTTTTGGTGGTTTTGCTGTATACCCCTAAGATATATTAACAACACTTTGCACCCTTTGGAAGTCTGGGTTGCAGGTGTTAAAAAGTAGTATAACATTATTTGGCCGCAGAAACTTGTTCGATTGAGAACTAGAAAATGGGTCATGATTTAGTTTTAGTATTATATTATATTTATATGGGATTTAATGGAATTAATATCTTGAATTTTAGATTCCATCATTTTGGTAATGGGGTCCGTTCTTGTGGTGACTATTCATGATAATATTAGATCTTTAATTTTTGGCTAATGGGTGTACAGTTCTCTTGAGATGTGACTAATCCTCGGGGGACAAGGTTTGGAGCCAAATTTTAACATGTTCAGTCTCAACATCCCACACATATCGTAATTACTATGAATATTCCTAAGGGTGTCCTCAAGAGTTGGCTGGATGTTAGTGGGGAGAGTTGAACTGAGATGTCATTATAAGGATCTTGCATTCAAGGAGCCACTAGACCAATCCATTGGGTTTAATATTTTATCAATGTTGGTTGAATTGCGTAAGGCCAACTTATTTCTACTGCTGGATTATTGGTATTAGACATTTACACTGTCAATTGGAAGAGGTAGGGTTCCATTTGTTAGCCACTAGAAGAGTTCGAGTCCCCACTCTGCCAATGCCCCATTGCAAAAAAGCCAAGGAAATTGAGATTAGCACTTCATGGACTGAACTTTAGGTTAAAGAGCAATCAGCAAGATCATTGTTGGACTGATAAACAAAGCCTAATTCCAGCTAAAGTAGTAGAGCTCCCATGCTGAGATGGTTAAAGAGAGCTGCAGATGATGGTTTTCTTTTTCCGCCAGCTAATCAAACAAAAAAAAAAGCCCGCTAATTCATTTTCCAAATGATACTAAACTTGTTCTAATTAGGATTGGGTAACAACGACGAGTGATTTGTTACTGTCTCAATGATGGGATAGTTTCTGGAGGTACATTAGTAAATAATGCAGATTATGAATATTTCTCTATTTTAAGTCTTCCTAATTTCATGATTTTAAATCATTAAATTCAGACCTCACGTTTTGTCATACAAATGCCTTGAATGATGAATCAGAATGTATTTCTGGATATTTGCAAATGGCTTTTGAGCCAAACAACACTTCCACCTTCCAAAACTGTGGGGTGAATGGTGAGATACGGGTTCAAGTCCCCTTCAAGACTTGAGTTTAACTTTGTCGAGCAGTATATAATTATATATATATATATATATATATATATATATATAAAGTTAAGAGCATTACAAATTTTAGTAAATAGGTCCATACAAATTGATTTGTCAATTTAAACACACAATGAAAAATTAATTAAAAAAATTATCTATTACGAGTTGTTGTCACAACACAAATTGCATTTATTACTATGTCAATTTATAAATAAATTGTAGTAAAATTAACAATAATTGTAATATTTTTTCCATATATATATATTTTTTGTTCACAGTTTTTTTTTTTTTTTTTTAAACTGTGGTTGATAATTTGATATGGTCTACTAGGTTAATGGTGGGTATATATATAAAAGTGATGTTCGATCACCATAGCAAATTGTGAAATTTTGGTGTCTTTGTGCCTGCTGAAAGTGAAACCATAAAGTTATATATTATTGGGACTTGGTAGAGACCAATTATGGTAAGTTGGTAGTTAACCGACTAATTAATTAAACAATGGGAAATGCTAACGAGTGCCCTAAGGGCACTCATTAATAATCTATTTAAAGAAAATTTTTATGAAAAATGAAAAAAAAGTAATTAATATTTTGACAGCTTTTTTCATCTATATCTATATATATCTAAAAGCTGAAGCGTAGCATTTAATGTTGCTACGCTCCTGTTGAGCCACATCAGCAACCACGTCATTATTTCCATTAATAAAAAAATATTTTATTTTCATTATTTTTCTATTAGTGTTTTATAAATTCCCACTTCAGCTTCCATAACACCCACGACTCTTTATCTCCATTGTTTTCAACTTCCCATATAATTTATTAAATGCTTGAGACTCTCTATTTCCCTCTTTCTTGCCTCTTCCTCTCCTCATTGAACTCAACCAGTTCATACCTATTCAGTTGCCACTGTCCCAATAAAATTCCGCACAAATTAGTCTTGTAGGGAGCTCTGCAGTTAAAGCTCTCGAAAGGATAGAACTGCTATGCCTCAGGTAGTCCAAGATGGTCTAAATGATCGGCTTCACAAGTTCATGTCCTCATTGGAGAATCCAAATGCAATCGGTTACTCTTCACATCTACATATGGATAGCAGTGAATCACAAGTGTCTGTAAGTAATTAGATTTGACCAACCCCTTTCAAATGAATATGTATCCTTCATATTACTCATTACTTTAGGCTTTTGCTCACATGAATATGTATCCTTCATTAATCATTACTTTAGGCTTCTGTTGCTGTAACAAGCTAGATGATATTGTCGGTGATCATGATAATATTAGTTGGTGTTGAAATTTCTATTAAGAAAAATAGGACTTATGAATTAATTAATGAATTAGCTTTTTTTAAAAAAAGGATGGATTATCCAAGTATAGTCTCTTTTCAAAATGGCGTTTTTTTCTTGGTTTACTTAAAAAGTCTCTTGTATTCTAAATGTCCTTAGAAAGTTACCTTCTAACTTTAAATGTCAAATTGCTGCTACTTAATCATCCTTAATTAGCCTGCCAATCTTTGTGATATTTTGTGAACTATTCATGTTGAATGTGGCTGATTCTCCCACTGGGCCACTTAGTCAATTGGCTAAGTCTCCAAGTGGATGGTCCCATGATTTTGCATTAGTTAGATATGTGCATGTATGCATGGTAATTACTTTGACTTGTAGAAATTAAGACTCAAATACATATAAAATGCATTTTAATTTCAAATATGCCAATACATAAAAATATATTCATAGGAGGGATAAGGAAAAAAAAGAAGAAGGAAAATAATTCTCATAAAATGAAAAACTACGTCTTATACAATGGACATAATCTACTGCTCTCTCTAAATTTAATGTAATACTTCTTCTGGCATTCATGAAGAGAGTTATTTTCGATCCGCATCTCTAGATGCCAATAGCCATAAAGAGTTCTATACTTGATTCCACAGATCTCTCAGATCAAATGTGTTGCGAGAATTACTTGCATTCTCAGCAACATCACTGATCCTTCTTGAGAATCGTCGCGTTTGTCTCCCCCAATGCCCCATTATATTATAGTCCTCATTATCCTCAATATGGTATGACTCCTCCAATGCCCCCATTATAGTCCTCATTACCCTCAACATGATTTTGTGATGAAGTATTGGTTTATCAACACGCAAAGGGGCGTTTGGTTCCTTATGATGTGTCCTTGGTGTGATATTAAGGTATTTTAGTTTATTTTATTTTTTCTAACATTATCATAATCTAAAATTAAAAAAAAAAAATATTACATCACCTTAATTTCATTACCTTCCTAAACAATGTAACGTTGTATTCTTGTATTGAGATTAAATTAATGTAAGATTACAATAATGTAATATTACGGTGTAATGTAACATCACAGCAAACCAAATGATCCCTAAATGTAGACTAAAAGAGCGATGGTTGATGTGCCTCTGAATAATAAGAAGAGTACTAAAAAGTTGTTGGGGGCTAAGACTAGGAGTATCTTTGTCCAATTCTACGTCTTCACGCTTAGCAGATATAATCATGTTGTTCTCTAATTCACGTAGCGTATTTATTTTTATTATCCACATCATATTTGAATAAACTATCTAAATATTTTGTGACTCTAATGCAATAAAATAATAATAATCAAAGTCTTTTAAAAAATGGTTCATTGGATATAGAAACCATCAAATATTTTAAGAATGACTCTTTGTTTGCCTGAGTAATAATACAAATGTATGATTATATGAGTATATTCTTTATTGTTTTAATTAAATTAAATGACAATAAATTGTCTTCTCCATTATATCAGAGGAAAAAATGTTTAGGTTTTAAATTTTTTTATTAATATTATCAATAAATCACAATAATCATTCTTATAATAGTTACATTCTTTTATATATATATATATATATATATATAGTTCACAAGTATGAGAGTAATATTCAATAGCACAAAAATTTACATCGTGATTCTTCTTTTCATTTTTCAACTTCTTTTTTTATTATTATTTTTATCATCTCAATTTGAATTCATTATTTAATTTTTGTAAAATCTATGTTTACTCTACCCTATATTTAATTATGAAGTTTCTAGGGTATACTATTTGATGGCTGATTCGAATGATTTCTTGACAAAATTTTGTTTGAATAATTTGATAAATTGTGTTATATTTCTTTGATTATTTTTTTTTTAGTAATGGTAGTTGACTAACTTATACCGTAAGAAATTTCTTTTGGCAATTCACAAAATGTTCCTTAAAGAACTTTTATTACAAAATTTTTACTTTTAAATAAGTTTAATTACAAATGATCATTAATAATATTCACACGCATAGCGTGGGTCTGCGACTAGTTTCTCATAAAAGTGGAATTAATTTTTTTTTTTATTAAATTATTAATGAGTGCCCTAAGTGCACTCGTTAGCATTTTCCTTAAACAATTTAGAATGTTTTCTTGAGGCCCATCTTTTGAAAGCCTCATGCTCATCCACCGTTTAGAATGTTTGCTTGAGGCAATTACATGTTTATCCAAGAGGGGATAATTGGCTACATGCCTATAAACATGGTTGAGACTATAGGAACATTGCCTCCAAGAGATGGTAGGTACGTAGGTATGCTATTGTCTCTCTCTCTCTCTCTCTCTCTCTCTCAACGCGTGTGAAACAAATATTCTGAAATCTCGAGGCTCTATTTGTATTGCTGCAAGTGACAAATCAAAAGTCGGCCTGTTTTGACTTCTGAGAGGCTGTATAAATGTAATGACAGTGTTCGCATACCAAGAGGGGAAAGAGGTTTAATAGGAAAAGGGAAAGCAATTGGGCCACTCTAGTCTCTAGCTTAGCAATTTACAGCAAGCTTAATCAATTTTCATTTACTTATGGCAAACTTTATATTATATTACTTGCGCAAAAAAGAAAGAGACGAGCTATATATTATCCAAAAAAGAAAGGTTAAAAGTAAGAAAATATTCAAGAAAGGTGGATGCATTATTTCCAATTATCGATTATTAGTCTAAAAATTTAAGCAAGTAGA
The DNA here is from genome assembly GCA_033629205.1 of Lithocarpus polystachyus. Classification (NCBI taxonomy): domain Eukaryota; kingdom Viridiplantae; phylum Streptophyta; class Magnoliopsida; order Fagales; family Fagaceae; genus Lithocarpus; species Lithocarpus polystachyus. Next base: position 5,713,777 of record CM066162.1, on the reverse strand, counting down.
GTTCACTAAAACAAAGGTAATTTCCAAATCATGACAATTTTTAACTCCTCTTATTGATTGTTATTTGGAAGCACCCTACACAGACACACACTAAAAATGGTGCCTATAGATTGAAAAAGGTATATAGTTAATTACTTAGAAAACAACTAAAATAAAAACATATTGTCTTGATTGTACTATTTAATTTAGAGCATCAGTTCACTTATTTCTGTAAATATCCTCTTCCTTATGATATTATATGTAAACCATTATACAACTTTTAGTTACAAAGAATCGAACGTGACAATATCTCTGCTACATGTTGGCCAAGTAATCAGGAATAAAAAATTATGTAAAGCATGTTAAATGTTAAAAGATGCATATAGCAAGGAGGGTCAAAGAAGTTTTCCAACATAGGTCCTGTGACAAATTGCCCACAGAAAACATCACCACCAGAATGTACTTTACATATTTGAATTGCTTTCATTGCCAATGCTATGACTTCTTGAAATCAAAAGAACTACTAATACATCCAATAATCTGAGCTACTCTTTGACGACAAAAGTTGAAGAAAAAGTCATTTCCAAAATTACTAGTAGTTTGGCATTTTTTTAATAAGTTACTAGTACGTTGGCATTGTCAATTGCTCCAGTGTGATTAGCTTCATCAAACAAAAAATAATGGTAATTCAAATTAAGGAACTGGATTAATAATGCATGTGAAAATGGTAACTTTATTCAGGGGGAAAAAAGCATACCTTGTCATAGCCACCCAATCTAGACAGCTCTCCACAGTCCATAACCAGAGTTCCAACATATATACTAATTATGAAGAAGATAATGAGTGTAAATGATCAGGAAAACTTACTTAAGGCAATTCAGAACCTTCCCATAAAACTTCGGAGGTTTTAATTTCATGCTTCTATCTAGATAAATTCTCAAGCTCCTTCATCAAAAGCCGATTGCTCTTCTTCTGTTCCGGATTCAGTACCTTGAGACATATGGTCATCGTCCAAATGGCACGAAGGCTTTGAGTTTGAGTTCCCATTATTTGCAGGTGTAGTAACATATTTATAATTCACCTTAACATCAGATTCTCTCTAATTGAGAATTTGAGATTTTACTCAGAAGGTTGAGCACACGGTGTAGCAGGTTCATTATGAGTTGTAGTTGTAGGTAGGGTGTCAGAATCAGAAGCAGTTTTGGCATCAGGCACCAGGCACTACTTGACAACGTTCAGTTTTGGCAACTGCAAAATCTGGTTCAGCAGTCTCAAGATGATATGTGGAAAATATTCTTGTTGTCATTGCTGCGATCACTTCCTGTATTACTCTTCTGAGGCAAGTCATCTAATCGGTGTTTCAACTCAATTAAATACAACAAACTTCCGCCAAGCAGGGGACCCTCTGGTTTGAAACCACATACCAGAGTTGGACAGCCCTTACTGGTGAGGATGGCTAGGATAACAAAGTTAGTGATGAAATTAGCCTTTTGAGCTCCCTGGAGTGAGGTAGAGAAGAAAGATGGAAAATTCTGAATGAGGACCAATTTCCAAAGCTCAGAGAGGTAGTTTGTTCATCTGATGATGTAAACTAATTTCTTTTTTTTAGGCGGATATGGAATATGGAAAAGATCCTAGCCATTGTGGGTAATAGTAAAAGATTCTAGAAATAGAAGAATTGATGAAGAATTTTTTTAGTAACATAGGAAGTGACCAAAAATGCTTCTCTAATCTGAAAATAACGACAAATCGGTTGGAATGAGATGAGCTTACCTCCTCCGATTGCATGAACTATCAGGCATGGATTTTTTTTTGTTTGGTATGCCAAGACTCGTAAGCCAACATAGTTTTCATTTGAGACAACAATAGAGGCAAGAATTTTAAGCAGCCCCTCCCCTCCCCCAGAAAAGACTCCATTATAGTCGATATCTTCATGATTATATACTCCAACAGGAGGACGTCGTTAAAAGGGGAAAAGAATTTGATATCAAATTATACGAGATTGTTAGTATTAAAATTCAATAAGTGTAAAATATGTCAGTAAAAAATAACTAATTTACTAGCAATTAAAAAATATGTATTAGTTGATAGTTATTTTTACACATCTCTTGTTTTTTGGGTTTTGATATGGATGCCATGACATTATTTAATACAAAATATTTTTTCTATTAAAAGGCCATTCTACCCACATTTTGATGTGTTGGTGGGTAGTTATTTTACACATATGTCTCTTAATTATTAGATTTTAACACAGATGACGTGACATCATTTGATACAAAATACCTTTTTTCACATGAGTAGACCTCATTGTGGGTCAAACCTACTTCTATGTGAGAGAGAGGAAGTATATTCCCAGGTATCCAATAATAATCCTAAATGAATGTGTATTAAACTCTAATCTCTTTTAACTAGAGGTGTCAAATTCAACTTAAACTCATTTGAAGTTTTTTTTCTCACATGAGTGGACCTTATTGTAGGTCAAACCTACCCCTATATGAGAGAGAGTATACTCTCAAAATACCCAATAATAATCCTAAATAAATATGTATAAAACTCTAATCTCTTTTAGCTAAAGGTGTCAAATTCACCTCAAACTCATTTGTGTACTCAAACCACCCAGTTTAATAATTCAAAAGTTTATACTTTATAGCGAGCGACTCCATTAATCCAGAGCCATCGTGTTTGGATAAGATCAGAGCCATCGTGTTTGGATAAGATTGAAGTTTGAAACGCAACCCATGTGGGTGCAGTATAAAATGAATGTGCATGGTCAAAAGTTAACCCAAATGAAAGACGGTGTTGTCTTGTACAGCTAGAAAACCTCTTTCAGCCAATTTGAATTGTGGCCGCTTTATTTGACTATGGAATTGCTGGTAAGGTGGCTTTTCAAGATCAGATTAGTCTTTGGTTTTGGTGCATTGTCAAGATTTGGTATCACATCTACATCAAAGCATGACTTTCTTGCATGGATGCACAATAGTGCTTGCTGAAACTTCGGTTATTTTGCTATATGTATATGGAGCTTGTTATTCGGATGTGTTGCTATTTTGCTCTATGTGAGCATATGGTGTGGCAAAATGTAAGAGTGAAAGATCTCTTTGAAGGGTTTGTGGAGGGTTGTTCAGAGAAGAAAAAACTTCTCTTTGTATTAGGTGCAACCCCAAACTTGGTATGAGTCCCAACTTTTGTTTTGAGGGAGAATTTTATATCTGTGTAAGAATAATTTAGGAGTATTAGGATTTGCGTATTGTGAGAGCGTCATTACACCATTTTTTGTGTTTTTTATATTTGTTAGTGAAAGTATACTCTGCTATCATCTGTTAACGTAAGCTAAAAGTTGAACCACATAAATCTTTAGTGTTCTTTTTCGTGGGTGCCTATGTCTATTTTCTTCATTCCTATCATATATTTGGTAAGATCTTTTAAGGTTTATAATACTTTTAAAATCAATCTTGCGAGCACTATCTGGAGGCATTTTAGACGACAATTTGGTAATAAAGTTTCTGCTATTTACAACACCACCAACTTTATTCTATTTGTTTTTATCAATGGATTATGGACGGTTAGCCTCAACTCTTTGTACGGCTACTAATTCAGATATCTAATCCACACAGCATGCACCAATTTCCGCTCACTATCTTTTTTTTTTTTTTTTTTTCTTTTAATTTAAAAACCTATAAATGTTTACTTTTTTATTATTATTAGAAGTCAATAACTTGTTAGGCACTTCTTTCATTTTCTTTTATTTTTAAAGGAAAATGACAGTAAAATGGTTAGGTTGTTCAAAAGTGTAAAGCTCCACAACACCACTAATTGCGCTGTACTTGTTACTTACTGTCTAGGCATGCATCATGTAAAAGGGAATGTGAATTGTGGGAGATTTGTGGAAGCTAGCTATAACCCCATAGTTAATTATTCTTTACACATGGCATATATGTTGTCAACAAAAAATTGATACGATACAAATTATATTTTGTGATGTCATTTATCCAAATAATTTGAAATTTTGACATGAATAATTCTTAAGTATTTCTGGAGTATGAAAAACTTCAGAAGAGGTTTTGTAATAATATAAATATACGCCATAACAAATAAAGTAATAGTTATGGCGTATATTATGTAAAAAAAAAATCTTTTAAAAAAATAGCAAAATATTAATTTTATTTGTTTGAATTTGGTAAGAGTTTTAAATCTTTTTTTTTTCTTTCTCTTTTTTACTTGGAATTAATATATGGGCTTGTTTGGTTAGAGAACTCAAATAACTATTTTCAGTTTTCACTTTAAATATATATTTTCATAATTCAAGAGTTTTGTAGTTTAATTGACATTTTTTTTTGCACAAAATGTTTGGGGTGTAAGGATAAAATGGTTTAAGCTGCAGGATTAGCACAATAAATTGTGAAAAAATCTGAAAAGGTTTCGGTTGAAAGAGAGAAGAAATCAGAAAGCTGGAAGAGAGAGCTGAATTAATTAAAATGCAGCCAAATCAAATGGCAACAACGAGGGAAAAAGATAAAGAAGCTATCTGATGGTTTATTGATGCCACTCTTTGGAATTTATAGTAAAATAGAAAACGTCACCACCGTTTTCTATTTTACCAAAACCAACACCGTTTTAATAAGTGGATTTTTTTCCTGGGCTATGTAGATTTGGTTATCAATTTATTTTATCTATTAATCTATTTTCTTGGGCTGTGTATATTTGATTATCAATTTCTTGCAGTCTCCTAACAATGTCCTTTCCCATCAATTTCTGCACCAAAAGGATCTTGCCGACAATTGCATTCTTCTTAACTTCACTAGTGGCCATTTTCTTATTTAGATTTGTATATTTCTCAATTTCTCGGCAAGTTTTTAGTTTTCCATCATTATTTAAAAAAAATAAAAAATGAAATGAAAAAATGTCCAGCGTATTTAAAAGATAAGTGAAGTTTATATTGCTTAATCTAGAAGATTAATTAGTAAGAACAGTTCAAAAAATTTTAGAAGAGAGAGAGAGAGAGAGAGAGACCGAGTGTCTATCTGAAACAGTTTATTTAGTTGAAATTGAAAATTTTTTACTCAAATTACTGTAGATAAAGTTAAAAAGTAATTGAAATAGTACAGTGAGATTCATAAATAATACCAAAATGTGTAATGAAATCAATAAATAGTAGCAAAAATGGACTAAATAGTAAAAAAAAAAAAATGACTGAGTTGTAAGGCTACCTAAAGCTAAAATGAGAAACATAAACCTATAAAAGAAAAAAGAATAAGAAACTCTTTGTAACGTTTTATGTACAGGTACAGGTTTTTGGTCAAATTGTATACCATTTTTTATTTTTTATTTTTTATTTTTTTCTTCATTCACACATCACAATAGATCGCAACATCACCCAAAAAAAAATCCAAACACATGGACTAGTGTGGTGTATGGACATGAGCTAAACAAAGGGAAACAACGGCTCAAAGGGCGGTGCTGAAATTGGGACCAACATCACCAACTATGATCTTCATTCTTTGCCATTCAAATATTCAAGGAGCACCACACAAAAAATAATATAAAATTGCTAGCGTGGCCATCTTTTCCTTCCTTCATTCACCCCCCACGTATTTACGCCTAGCTTTTGGGAACTGGCCTTTCTAAAAGATGGGCCCATAGGGCCCCACTAGTTTTTATTTTCCAATTAGGACTCTCGTCACTTGGGAGTTGGGAGCCACTTCACAGTCGTCCGACTTTACCACGCCGGCTCGTATTCATCGTTTGATCATAACCTCGTAAAATATAGTCAATTTTTTCATGATTACATAGGAGGAGTCAGTAAAAGGCATTCCACCCACATTTTGACTTGTTTTTTTTTTTTTTTTAATAGGCAAGGTAACACACGCACACAGAGAATGGGGAAATAAGACTCATAAGAGCTTACAATTCTTATTCCATCAAAAGGGCCTAACATTTTGATGTGTTTGTTAATCTAGAATTGGGCACTTACATAATTAAATGGATAAAAGTTTGATTTAAATGAATGTGTATTCAACTCTTCTAAGTAAGTAGGGGTGTCAAAAAGAAAAAGAAAAAGTAGGGGTGCCAAATTCATCCTAAACTCATTTGCATTATAAAATGAATGTGAATGGTGTAAACACCGCCCACACATGGTCAAACACAAGCTGTCCCACGTGTTAGAAAATGGCCTGAATTGAGTGCGTGAACGTAAAAAGGCATCACATAAGAAAAGTACAACCTCCTCCCCTCCCCCCAAAATTACAATCCTGCTACAATAAGTTTTTATATATATATATATATATAAATAATTAGTTCTTATATATATATATATAATTAGTTCTTATATATATATATATGCAACTTAAACCCAAATAAAATATGGCTTTGTCTTGTACGGCTAGAAAACCTCTCTCATTTCCTAAAAAAAAAAAAGAAAAAAAGAAGAAGAAGGAAAACCTCTCTCATTTTGGCCACTTCATTTGACTATGAAATTGCTGATTAGAAAAGCACTATAAAGCCAAATAGTGCTTGCATGTGATCACTTCTCTCTTTTAGGATTTTGGTGCATTGTCAAGATTTGGTATCACATTTACATTAAATGCAATCATGACTTTCATGCGTGGATGTACAATAGTGCTCGCCGACCCTTCGGTTATTTTGCTATATATATATATATGGAGCTTGATATTCAGAAGTGGTGTTATTTTGCTCTATATGAGCCAAGTTTGTGGCAAAATGTAAGAATGAAATATCTCTTTGAAGGGGGTTCTGTGGAGGGTTGTGCAGAGAAGAGAAAACTTCTCTTTGTATTAGGTGCAACCCCAAACTTGGTATTGAGTCCCAACTTTTGTTTTGAGAGAGAACTCTGTATTTGTATGAGAGAATAATTTGGGAGTATTGGAGTTTGGGCATTGTGAGAGTGTCCTTATACCATATTTTGTATTCTTTTATATTTGTTAGTGAAAATTTGTTTTGCCATTGCTTGTGGACATAGGCTAAAAGTTGAATCACATAAATTCTTGGCGTTTTTTCTCGTGGGTGATTGTGTCGATTTTCTTGTCAAGTTCTCTTCATTCCTATCATATATTTGGTGAGGTCTTTTGAAGGTTTATAATATTTTCACAATCAATTTTGCGTGGGACTGCTATCTAGAGGCATTTCCTTTTACAATTTTTTTTTTTTTTTTTGAGAATCAATACGAAACAATTTTATTAAACTGATACTAGATCAGAAAGAACACACTCATAAATGTCCGGAGGAACATGCTCCATCCAGACTAACAAAGGAAATGACCCTCTAGCTCTCTTAGCTAAGGCATGAGCTACACAATTGCCCTGCCGCCTTGTATGAGAAAAAGAGAAAGTTCTAAGCGAACTCACACTAGACAAAAAGTCTTTAACAAACTGACCAATAGACGGGTGGCCACCATCAGCTGCCTTCAAAGCGTTGCATACTACCTCCGAGTCCCCTTCAAATACAGATTGACATATACCCACCTCTACTGCAAATTGAGCTGCCCTTCTAGCAGCCAGGGCCTCCAAGACCACCACAGAATCCGGGTAAGGAATTTTCTCAGCTAATGCTGCTATCACCTCGCCACTTGAATTTCGAATTACAACTCCAATTCCTGCCTCTCTAGACTCTGCAAAGACTGCCCCATCAAAGTTTGTCTTATACATCTCCCCCATCGGAGGTCTCCATTTGGTTCTTTCAGGTACATTTTTCGGCTTGATCATCGGAAATTTCTTCTGATACTCAGCGAGATAGTTGCTGGCTGCATCGAACACCTTCTCAATAGGCAAACACATTTCCTTAAGTCTGATCTTATTCCTACGGTGCCAGATAAACCACGCCACAGTAGCAAATAATTCTAATCTTCTTGGTTGATGGCCCACTAGCTGAATAAGCTCACAGACATCACGTATACCTGGGAAATCTGAACTGATCCAGCTATATATAGGTGCCCAAATATGCTGCAGCGTATCACATCCCCAAATGGCATGAAAGGTTGACTCCTGCCCTGCTTGACAGAGGCTGCATTCTGCACTATCTATAATTTTCCTTTTCCTCAAATTCTCCTTGGTAGGTAGCGCTTCAGAACATACCCTCCAGAGAAAAGTTTTGATTTTATTTGGCACCCGGAGCTTCCATATCCGATTCCAGAAAGCCTTTTGATTCGAGGTGTCTGAACTTGCTGCATCCATTCTTCTATCATCCTCACATATCAATTTGTATCCGGTTTTCACTGAGTACTCACCACTTTGACAGTGTGGCCAAATTATGCTATCTTCCTGACTTGACCAACAAAGAGGGATAGCTTTTATTCTTTGAGCTTCAAACCAAAGGAAATGCTGATCAATTAAAACGTGGTCCCATGATCTTGTGTCAGGCCTAATCAAACAGTCCACAGTGGCTCCTTCTAAGGCAGGTACTCGCGGAGATAACACCTTAGCTGACTCCTTACCTGGCAACCAACAATCATCATAAATTTTTATACTCCTTCCATCCCCCAACCTCCACCTCATTCCCAAGGAAACCACCTTTCTAGCCTTTAAGATACTTTGCCATGCAAAAGAACCAACAGTAGCTGATGCTTCAAAAACTGATCCTCTAGGAAAATATTTTGCTTTGAAAACTCGGTAAAACAAAGAGTTTTGGTCCTTCAGCAACTTCCAAACCTGTCTTGCTAGCATTGCATCATTGAATTTTGCCAACTCCTTGAAGCCCATCCCGCCTTCCGCTTTAGGTTTACAAAGAACATCCCATCTCTTCCAATGGACTTTCCTTTGATCGCCCTTCTGCCCCCAATAAAATTTCCGAATCAGCGCCTCAATCTCCTCGCACAATCCAACTGGTAGCTTGAAGCAACTCATGGTGAAAGTGGGAATTGCTTGTACCACGGCCTTGAGTAAAATCTCCCTACCTGCTTGGGACAATAACTTCTCCTTCCACCCCTGAAGTTTACTCCAAACCCTCTCTTTTATGTAATTGAAGCTTGATTTCTTGTTTTTCCCCACTACCGCTGGTAAGCCAAGGTATTTCTCATATTCTTTAACTTCTCGTACCCCAAGGAAAGCCGAAAGATTAGCTTTTGTTTCTTCACTTACAGCCTTGCTGAAAAAGATGGAGGTCTTTTCTCGATTAAGTTTTTGGCCTGAAGCTTGCTCGTACAACATTAAAATATTTTGGATCATCCGCAAATCAGACCTGGATGCTCTACAAAATAGCAAGCTATCGTCCACAAAAAATAGGTGCGAGATCCTTGGACCCTGTTTACATAAGGAAAAACCCCTTATTTGATCATTAGCCGCTGCCTGTTGTAACATTCTATTTAGGCCTTCCGAGCAAAGAAGAAAAAGATAAGGTGACAATGGATCACCCTGTCTAATCCCTCTAGAAGGTTTGATATCTCCTTTAGGCTCCCCGTTCACCAAGACTGAGTACGACACTGTGCTAATACACTCCATTACTAAAGCGACCCATTTTTCACAAAATCCCATTTTCTCCATAATCCTCGCCAAATACTCCCACTCCACACGATCATATGCCTTGCTCATATCCAATTTCATGGCCATGAATCCCAATTTCTTGGATTTTTGAGCCTTCATGTGATGTAAGGTTTCAAAAGCCACTAAGATATTATCTGTAATAGCTTTAGAAGACTGAAATACACTTTGAGAGTCAGATATCACACAATGTAAAATTTTCTTAAGTCTAGTTGCTAGAACTTTAGAAATAAGTTTATAGAGAATATTACAAAGTGCAATAGGACGATAGTCTGAAACTCTCACCGGGCTTTTTACCTTAGGAATGAGAGTGATAAATGTCCGGTTAATGGAGGGTGGGATTGAACCTGTGTTGAGACAAAACAGCACTGCCTCTGCCACTTCATCCCCAATAGTCGGCCAAAATTTCTGAAAAAACAATGGGGGCATTCCGTCCGGCCCCGGTGCTTTCAGGGGGTCCATTTGGTGCAAAGCCATATCAACTTCATCCCTTCTAAAAGGTGCAATCAGCTCCTGGTTCATCTCATGTGTGACAGCCACATTGGTGGCTTCAAGTGCTGCCTCAATCAAGTTTGGTGAAGAAGAGGTGAAAAAGGATTGGTAGTGATCCACCAATATGTTGGCAATCTCATTCTCATCCACACACTTTTCTCCCAAAGAGTTTTCCAATACATCTATTTTGTTTCGTCGAAACTTGTGTGTAGCTCTACTATGGAAATAGCGGGTGTTGCTGTCACCTTCATGCAGCCACAGTGCCCGGGACCGTTGCTTCCACAATTTTTCCTCCTTAGATAATAAGTCATTGATCTCCCTCTTCAGCCTCAAGACTCGGTTCATGGACCCTCCTGTCATGGCAGCATCTTCAGCCTTTCGCAATAGAAGTTTCTTCTCCTTCAATAGCCGAGTAATATTCCCAATAGTTACACGGCTCCACCACTTGAGCTTATTCTGACAGTTAGTAATTTTCCCTTCAACTCGAGCCATTGCATGACCAGTTGCATTGTAATGCCAAGCTGACTCTACAGTGTCCATACACCCATCCTCTTCTAGCCACATGTATTCAAACCGCCATGGTTTTTGCCGACGCGAAGGTATTCCATTGAGGCAGATGACAATCGGCTTGTGATCCGAAGAACCACACTCTAAGTGAACTACCTTGGTTGCAGGAAATTTGTCAAGCCAATCCATTGTGGCAACTGCTCTATCTAGTCTTTCCCAAATGGTAAATCCATCGGGGTGTCCATTACACCATGTGAACTTTCCACCCTCAAAACCAAGGTCACGAAAGCCACACTCATCTAACACATCTCTAAAATCTTGCATCTGACCACTCGGTCTTAATCGTCCCCCACGTTTCTCATGGCTTCTAACAATCTCATTAAAATCCCCTGCACAAAGCCAAGGTACAGGATTTCGATTTTTTAACCTGCGTAGACACGACCACGACAGATGATGGTTGCTTGTATTCGGCTCCCCATAAAACCCCGTAAACCTCCATTCATTTTCCTTTCCTTTGTTCAAAATACCATCTATGTGATTTGGAGAAAAGGTGTCTAAGGAGAAGTCAACATCCTTTTTCCAAAAAATAGCAATACCTCCCCCTCTCGTTTCTCGACCCACCTCTATCAAACCACCAAAATTCAATCTAATCCGAATATCTTCTAGCCTTGCCTTATCAAGCCATGTTTCGGCTAAGAACACGACTGAGGGATCTTGTGCCCGGATTAAATCTCCAAGCTCCTGTTCTGTCGGAAGGTTCCCAAGCCCCCGACAGTTCCAACATAGGATATTCATTGTTTATGGCGGGGCTGGGAACCAGCCTCCACCACTTGATCCTCTTCCTTCCTGTCATGAAAAACCTGTCTTCTTTTAGTTGGTAATTCATAGCAGTCCACGTCCATGTGAGATCGTTTAGAGGAAAAACAGACCTCATCTGAAGAAACCCCTGATTTCTTGTTAACAATTCTATCAGTCCGCTTCCAAGTTTTTGGTAAGGAGCCCCCCTTGCCTTTTTTGCCAGATTTTTTAACGAGGAAGTCAGATAACAATTCATCTTTAGACTCAACGTGATGGGCATGTGATTTACTTACTTGAGTAACACGCGCTTCAGAATATGGATTAAATCGAGGAGGAGACTTTTGCAACGTATCCACACAGGGATCGCCCACCCTTTCCTTATTACGGCTATCTGTTTCATCTCTTTTAACGTTCTTGGAAAAAATAGTGGGGGAGTGTTGCTCAGGAGTTAAGATACAATTTTGGGAATGGGCCAAGTTTGGGTGAGTAGTTGGGACAGTGTTTGAGGTTGGGCTAGTTGAAGGGTGTGGAATTGAAGTTGGGCCCATTAAAGGGTTTGGAGTTGTCAAACCTGATGGAGATGACACGTGGGTCCGTTGGGCCTGTTTGGTCATAGAGAGATCAGCTGATGTTGGTTGGTCATGCAAATATTGCGGTAAGCCAATAGTACAGAGGGCAGGGGCGCACCGCTCCACTACACTCTGATCTTGACAAAAAGTACCGATAGCAGGGGTGCACAGTTCCACCACACTCTGATCTAGACAGATAGGTTCCACCACTCCTTGTCCTTGGGTAGTGGGTTGTGAGGGAAGATGAGGTTGAGCATGGGTCATACCTGGTGGGCCAGAGGTTTGTCTTGGGTCGTCAGGTGCCAGGCTGGACATTGAGGTAGGTGTACACTCAAAATCGGCCTCTGGTTCCGATGAAGGGCGATCTGGTTTCTCATAGACTCCGATCGGGATATGGTCACTCTCCGATCTAAGCCATGGTCCAGAGGCCTTAAAGTTTGAGCCAAAGGGATTTGGCAGGAGAAAGGTATTACTTCTACAATCTTTTTCCTCGTGCCCGACAATCCCACAATTGTAACAAAACTCTGATAGTTTCTCATACTTTAAGCTGATCCACAAATCATTCAGATTTGGGCGAGGGAGGAAAACCCCGGGTAGGAGGGGTTGGGTGATGTCAACATCAATCCTCAATCTGGAGAATCTTTTCCACTCCGAGCCTCCATCTCCTGTGAAATCAACCTCAAGAACTTCACCGACCAACGTTCCAATATTTCTCAGGTTAACTTCAGAGAGCCATAGCGCAGGAAGATCATGTACTTGGAGCCAGAATGAGGATTTGGAGAAATCTACTTCTTGCCACGACAGAGTGGGACTCCATTTTTTAAGAATAAGGTGCCCTCCTCTTATAGACCAGGGACGTCTGTTGAAGGCTTTATGAGCGTCTGACTCGTGTTGGAATCGAAATAGGAAGATGTCACACTGTAGCTTTTTAACTTCCAGCGGGTAGACCGGTCTCCATGCTTTGGTGACAATGTCTTTGATGATACTTAAGCTAAGGTGTTTAGATGAGATAATCTTTCCCAAGAGGGTTGATTCGGCTTGGTTGTCACAGGTTTGGTTTGGAGGGAGCTCAAGTCTAATGTCATGAAAGGAACAGTGTTTTGTGCGCTTGATAAGGTCAGGGATATCCATGAAGAGATAGGGGTTAGTTGTGATGTGGAAGGCAGAGTAGGACCTGGGTTGGAGTTGAGGAAAAAATGGTTGGGCCGTGGGAGTGGTGATCTGGGCAAGATCGCTGGATGTTGAGAGGGACGGGTAGCAAAAGAAAAGGTTACTAGGGTAGATAAGAATCTGGAGATAAAGAGTAGAGGATAGATGTGATGGGTGAGTGGGTTGTGGGGCAAGTGGGGATCGGAGGAGAGGCCAGGTGGACGGCAGAGACTAGCTCTGGGTTAGGGGTGCTACAGAGAGCACGGGTGGGGAAAAACTTTTCTTTTCCCCACAGACCTTCCTTTTACAATTTGGTAATAGAGCTTCCTCTATTTACAACACCACCAACTTTATTCCACCACTTTTTATCAATGGTGGATTATAGATGGTTAGCCTTAAGTCTTTTAGAATAAGAGTTTGTAGTTTAGTTCATTGAAAATATGTATTTCCAAAAAATTAGCCAAATGACACCTTTAATCTTTTAGCAACCAACCAAAAAGAGGGGCAAAGTTACAAAAAGAATACATAGAGGACTTTACGAACACATGATATAATTTTTAAAACATTTAGGTTGGGACAAAGAAGTTGGAGCTTTGGTGGACAACATGTATCAACATGCACATCGTCCTGACTCTGATTGTGATTGCGTTGCAGCTGCATTGCTAGAATTAAGATTGACATCAACCATGTCTTCTTAATTGGTCAAAAAAATTGATAATGAAAACTGAGTTACATGATATGAGGTCTTTTAGAAATACAAAAACAATAAGAAGCTTAACTAGAGGGTTTTTTTTTTTTTTTTTTTTTTCTTTTCTTTTGGAAAGAAATGATCATATACTATCATTGTGTTAATTAGAGACGACATAAATAAATGATTGGTCAGATATGAAACTCCTGATGGTCCATCAGAGTCATCATTGACTGACAAACAAAAGTTATCAACCATGACTTTGGGATATTGCATTTGTTTCACACAGTTTCTGAGCAAATTAACAGCACATTAAAAATATTGGTTGCATAAGAACCCAAAAACATACAGATCATAACAAGTGAAACCCATCTCTAATTTCTCTTCCAATAGACGAAATTTAATCATTTGATTACTTGAATTACACATCATAAATAAAATATAAAAATGTGTGTGCGTGTGTAAGAGAGAGAAAGAGAGACCTATCATGGTGTTTTGAGTTAGTGGAATTGAATGAAGAATTGGCCCTCCAAAGATTAAGAATAAAAAAGATATTGAGAGATTTTAGAGGGTATTGGGATTTGGGTGCATAAATTTGAAGCTTTTTTTTTTGGGGGGCTGAAACTCAATAATGAAGCTTGGAATGATTACTTATTAGGTTTAGAAATTTAAAAGTTAATTTAGGTTAAGTTTTAGGCTGCTAGAAACAGAAAATAAGTTTGCAAGCTGCTAGAGGGATGACCTAATTAAGCAATAGTGCCAAGCATTAAGGGACATGTATGTATAGAAGAAACAACTGATTTGAACATATCTGACTTGAAATCTTGTTGCGGGGAGTAGAGACCACCATGTTCTTTACCCAAACCAATCATGCTCCAATGAGCAAGGTCTTGGATAAAGCGCAGGTTAGAAATGAAGACAAAGCAGCAAAATAAAGATTTTGTAAGATGACTAATGGAAATCAAGTTGAAACTAAAGCAGGTACACAAAGTACACTAGTCAAGATAAGAGTTTCACTGAGTTTTTAACTGTGCCTATACGAGTTACTACTGTTTTTTCCCCAATAGCAATAGGTACAACAGTATTGATGACAAAAATAATGGTGGTAAGATGAGTGATTGAATGGACTATATGATCAGTTGTCCGTGTCCAAGATCCAATCTTTAGATGCAGAAGCTTGTCTATCAACAATACTGGCTGAAAAAATGGAATGTTTGGAATCCATGCTATAGGAGTAGAAGGGGAAATGATATTACCTGTGAAATTGTTAATGAAATGGGAAGAGCTAGCACCACCAGATTGAAATTGAGCACCAGAATTCACCATAGCAGATTCATAAGCAAAAGATATTTGAGATGCAGAATTGGTTCAATCAGTGATTAACTGAGACTTCAGAAAGCTCAGAAGTTGCTCACATTGAGCTTGTGTAACAAGGACATTGAAAAATAATAATAATAGTAAGGTCTAGATAATATATGAATTAAACATTTATTTTAGAAATTTTTTTATTAAAATTTGAAAAAACTGTAAAATAAGTCAATTATTTTTTCATTTTTTCGTAAAATTTTTCTTAAAATTTTTTATTAATATTTGCCGTTAGTTAAACCCTAATAGTAATAATTAATATTTCGTAAATACACAAATATAACAGAGCAATTTCATTACAAATTCAGAGTTTACTTACAAGCAACAACACGCACTCCTCGGAGACTTTTTTTTTTTATTAAAAAAAAAAGTGAAGTGCTACGTCCATAACTTTTTTACAATATTTTCACAACAAAATATAGGTGGTTAGTTATTATTGGTTCAAATTTGAACTTAACACTAAAATTACTTTTTTGCCTCAACAATAACAACCAGTAACAATTTGCCACTTAAGATTTGTTATAAAAATGTTGTAAAAATATTGTGAACATATTATTTCTAAAAAAGAAAAAAAGAAAAAGAAAAAGAAAAAAGGAGACTCCGTGAAAGTCTGCTCCGAAAGAAAAAGACCAGAACACAAATTTGACGAATGTGCTAGAGAGAACAATTCCACATACAGACAGCATTAAAGCAGAAAGTATTTAACTGGTCCTCCAAAAGCAGGTAGCCCAATTATTTTGCTGCTGAAAGCCCAATAACAGGCCATGTAAACTACCCATCTCCATTATTCAAATCTAACAATATTTGAGCAACCACTAGAGCATCGCCCGCCTCGGCATACCACTCTTGTAAACGTTGTTCCTTGTCTTCCCTAGTAGTATTAGCATCACGCAACAAATTTCTCATCTCTTGGACTGTGTAAAGGCCTTTGATTGTCAGAAACCTCTCTGTATCTTGAGGTCCAAAAAATTCTGCGAAAGGACAATTATCTGCGCATCGTTTTTTCATGATCTTGCATGCAGCACACGCCATAATGTCTGTTCAGAAGCACAGGAAGATAAATACAAAGTGTCACACGTTGAATAACGATGAGAAAAACAAGGTTATTACAACATAGTTAAGTTACAGAGAGAAACACATCAAAAAGAAGAGGAGCAAGAGCGACACTATCTTCAGCAAATCGAAATTAAAATAAAAAACAGAAATTAACCATGGCAAGCTAGCGAAGAAAATCATATCAAAATCATTAAAATAAAAAACAGAATCCACGGCAAGAAAATTGGATCAGGTTACTTGGAGGGAGGAAGAAAACCATGGGAGGAAGGACTTGGACATCATTGGACACTGGGAGGAAGAAAGTGGCAGACATGGCTTGATAGCTTGGAGGAAGAAAACCATGGCAGACATCAGGTTGGAGGAAGAAAATCATGGAGGACTTGGCTTGGTAGCTTGGAGTACTTGGACACCATTGGACATCAACTTGGATAGTAGAAAGTGGGAAAACAAAAGAGTAAAAAACAGTATACAGTTTGAGAGTGGAATCCCACATCGGATAATGATGATAAAAACAAGTTTAATATAAGTTGGAGAAGATAAAGATAATTGCACGAAATAATAAGAACTCACACAGGAATTGAGGATCAGTGTCTTCTCAGTCGCAAATGGTGCAAACTTAAGACTTCCAGGAAATTTAGATTGGGCAAACCTAAGACTTTCCAGGAGAAACAAATTGGGCAAATGTTGCTAATGCTGAAGACTTCCTGAAGTCTGGGCAAATGTTGCAAGATTGGTGCAAATGCTCAAGACGACTTTCCAGGAGAAACTTAAGATTAAGACTTCCAGGAAGAAAATGGTGCAAAATCTCTTCCAGGAGAAACTTAAGATTAAGACTTCCAGGAAGAAAATGGTGCAAAATCTCTTCCAGGTTCAATCTCTCTTCCAGGAAGAGAATGGGCATAAGGAAGAGGATGAAAGGGTACAAACTAAATTCTATTCCAGGGGCAAATGTTGCTAATGCAAATGCAAAACTTAAGATTGGGCAAACTTTAAGACTTTCCAGGAGAAACTGGGCATAAGGAAGAGGATGAAAGGGTACAAACTAAATTCAAACTTAAGATTGGGCAAACTTTAAGACTTTCCAGGAGAAACTGGGCATAAGGAAGAGGATGAAAGGGTACAAACTAAATTCTATTCCAGGGGCAAATGTTGCTAATGCAAATGCAAAACTTAAGATTGGGCAAACTTTAAGACTTTCCAGGAGAAACTTAAGATTAAGACTTCCAGGAAGAAAATGGTGCAAACGGTTCAATCTCTTCCAGGTTCAATCTCTCTTCCAGGAAGAGAATGGGCATAAGGAAGAGGATGAAAGGGTACAAACTAAATTCTATTCCAGGGGCAAATGTTGCTAATGCTGAAGACTTCAGGAAAGATTGGGCAAATGTTGCTAATGCTGAAGACTTCAGGAAGATTGGGCAAATGGTGCAAGATTGGTGCAAATGCTCAAGACTAAACAAATTGGGCAAAACTTTAAGACTTTCCAGGAGAATCTCAGGTTCAATCTCTCTTCCAGGAAGAGAATGGGCATAAGGAAGAGGATGAAAGGGTACAAACTAAATTCTATTCCAGGGGCAAATGTTGCTAATGCTGAAGACTTCGCCCAATGTTGCTAATGCTGAAGACTTCAGGAAAGATTGGGCAAATGTTGCTAATGCTGAAGACTTCGCCCAATGTTGCTAATGCTGAAGATTGGGCAAACTTAAGAACTTTCCAGGAGAAACAAATTGGGCAAATGGTGCAAATGCAAACTTAAGACTTCCAGGAGAAACTTTAAGATTAAGACTTCCAGGAAGAGAATGGACAAATGGTGAGAAACAGAAACTTAAAATTAAGACTTCCAGGAAATTGGGCAAATGGTGCAAATGCAAACTTAACACTTTCCAGGAGAAGAAACAAATTGGGCAAATGGTGCAAATGCAAACTTAAGACTTCCAGGAGAAACTTAAGATTTAAGACTTCCAGGAAGAGAATGGGCAAATGGTTAATTCTCTTCCGGGAAGAAAATGGTGCAAACGGTTCAATCTCTTCCAGGAAGAGAATGGGCAAATGGTTAAGGAAGAGGATGAAAGGGTACAAAACTAAATTCTATTCCAGGAAGAAAAAATATGGTGCAAACATATATATTCCTATTACAAACTTGGACCCACAACTGAGGTGTGATAGTCCGGGTGAAAATCTAAAAAAAAAAATGGTGCAAACATATTCCTATTACAAACTTGGACCCACAACTGAGACTCTGGGTATGACGAAAGAGAAAAATATGTATACATAGAGAGAGGTTCGGTGATAAACTTGGACCCACAACTGAGGTGTGAGAGTGCGGGTGAAAATCTAAAAAAAAATGGTGCAAACAAACTAGGACCCACAATTGAGAGTCCGGGTAAAAATCTAAAGAAAAAATGGTACAAACTATAAGACCTCTTAAAAGGGAAAAAAAACTCTTTAAATAGGAGATTATTATTTAAATATGAGAAAATTCACTGAGAAAAAATCTCACACTCCAAAATAAATAGGAGATTATTATTTAAATATTAGAAAATTCATTGAGAAAAACAAGTGAGAATTGTGCATTCTCACATAAATTGATTAATTAAAAAATTGATTAACTATAAAAAAAAAACTAGTGAGAATTGTGCATTCTCACATAAATTGATAGATTGAGTGGATTCTCACATAAATTGATTAACTATCAAAAACAAGTGAAAATTGTGCATTCTCGAATAAATTGATTAACTATCAAAAACAAGTGAGAATTGTGCATTCTCACATAAATTGATAAATTGATTTACTATCAAAAACAAGTGAGAATTGTGAATTCTCACATAACAAGTGAGAGTTGTGCATTCTCACATAAATTGATTAACTAAAAAAAATGAAGGAGTTTGATTAAGTTTGACTTCAGTACATATAGAAAATTCATGCCACAAAACTTTTTAAATAGGAGATTATTATTTAAATATGAGAAAATTCATTGAGAAAAAATCTCACACTCCATGGTACTTAGTGAAAATTTCACGTAAAAAATCTTGGTTGACAAAATCTAACATGACCCACAAACCCAATATGACAAACCCATTTATAAACAAGTCAATTTGATTGGAAAATGGAGTTTGAGTTTTTGAAACATCTCTGTATCTTGAGGTGGAAAAAATTCTACGAAACAACAATTATCTTTGCGTAAATTGATTAACTATCAAGTGCATTAACTATCAAGTGCATTCTCACATAAATTGATCAACTATCAAGTGCATTCTCACATAAAAAATGAAGGAGTTTGATCAAGTTTGACTTCGGTACATATAGAAAATTCATGCCACAAAACTCTTTGAATAGGAGATTATTTTTTAAATATGAGAAAGAGTACTCATTGACCAGGAGTTTACATATATAATCAAATAGTTTGTTCAAGTGATTTCTCACGATTTCAAAGGAGAAAGAGTACACATTGACTAGGAGTTTACATATATAATCAAATAGTTTGTTCATAGGAGAAAGTTTAGTGAGTGAAGGAGGTAAGATTCCCATTTCAAGTGATTTCTAGGAGAAAGAGTACACATTGACTGGGAGTTTACAAATATAATCAAATAGTTAGGTAAGATTCTCTTTTTTTTTTTTTTTAGAGAGTTTCAACTTATGGCATCTGCTTCTGAAGATAGCTCTTTATCATTAGACCAAGACATCAATCAGTTTTTGGTGTAGGCGGGGATTGAACTCTAGATCTCTTATATAACCAACAGAGACTTTACCAGTTGAGTCAACTGGAACCCACAAGATTCTCATATTTAAATATGAGAAAACTCATTCTACACATATAGAAAACTAATGCCTGTAAATCTGACATAAAAAATCTAACATCACCCACAAACCCAATACAACTAACCTGTTTATAAATAGGTTACGAGCGAGTTCGGGTTATATTCGAGTCAACACGACTGACCCATTTAATAAACGGGTCGTGTTCGGGTTCAACATGCGAACCTGTTTGACCCGTTTGCTTAAAAGATATTAGCTTTTGTTATTACTATTGCTTAATTTTTTGTTGTAATTATATGTTTATTACTATATTTATAGTTGTAATTGTATTTTTAATTATATATATATATATATATATATATATAAAAGAATTGATAACATGTTATTCATGTCAGGTATGACCTATTAATCAAACTGGTTATTAAACGAGTCTTTTGTATTAACCTTTATATAACTTGTGAATTAAACAGATTAACTGTGTTGTGTCGGGTCAACCTGTTTAATAATCAGGTTGTTTTAGGGATGAGATTCTTGATACACTTACTAAACAAGTTGGATTCGGGTTAACCCATATAGCCAAATACTCATAACTCAATACGACACAAACCCGACTCGCGAACACGAATTGCGACCCTTAGTAGTACCCACAGGAGAAGAGCGAAAATCTCACATACTCTCATATTCTCTTAAGGTATCCACAAGAGTGTGAAGAGTATAGGAGAATAAATAGGAGAAAACTCATTGAGAAAGAGTGAAGAGTTTAGAAGAAAATTAGGAGAAAACTGAGAAGTGAGTCATCAGTTAGTGTCACTTTTCTCATCAGTTAATGTGATATACATTTTAAAGTTGTTTAAATTTCTCAAGATATTATTTTTTTAGTCAACATTTCTAATTTTCTAATTTTAATTAATTTATTTGTATCTCAAATAATTATCAAATTAATTATGATATTATTATAGATTGAACTCAAAAATTTTGAACCACTCATTTTTCTATTTCATTGAACAATTTTGTCTTTAAAACCATGCTCAAAAAGGTTTTTTTTTTTTTTTTTTTTTGGTATTAGCCTAACGATAGATTGAATTTTAGACCTCTAAATTTGTGGCACGTCTTTTAAGTCAATTGAATTCATTACTGTCTTTGAATGAATTTATTTATAACAACTTCAAGCACTTTTATTATTGAAGTCTATGTCTAACTTTTATCTTCCGGTCATCATTAGAAGGATGAGTATCTACCATCATAAAGCCTCAGTAAAAATTGTAAAAGCTATTACAACCTTACAGGAACCTCACAATATTATTTTAACTTCTTATCATGCCAGTGGAGGGCAAAAGGTATTTTATGAGCTCATTATGAATTTTTTGGCTTTGCATATCTCTCTTAATCTCTCCAATAGTCAATTTTAAGAATGAACTTAACCAAAGAAATCATTTCATACATCCAATTTATACATCCTCCTCCTCACAACATGTGTATCTCATATAGCTAAACATTATGAGAGTGAGAATACATACATCCCCGTGCATAGGACAATCAGTGTAACTAGAAAGATGACAATAGCTAAAACTTTAAGCCTTGGAAGGGTGATAGGGTAATCAACAATGTTACAAGCTCCTCAAGTGAAGTACTCACATGCACTTAACGGTCGTGACTTTTGGGCGAGGAAGGGCTACGCTCAAGAACTAGGTGATAGAATTGTAAATTGGAGCAGGAAAAGTCACATTTTAACACATGCCTAACATAACATAAAGATTCTTTCAAAATAAAGGATAGACCCAAACATTTATATTGCATATAATTACTTTTAGAATAAGAGTTTGTAGTTTAGTTCACTGAAAATGCGTATTTTCAAAAAATTTGCCAAATGGCACCTAAATCCTTTAGCAACCAAAAAAAGGGACAAAGCTACAAAAAGAGGACAACGAGGACTTTACAGACACATGATATGATTCATAAGACATTATGGATGGGGCAAAGAAGTTGGATCATAGGTCCATAGCATGTATCAACATGCACATCCTCCTGACTGTGGTTGGGATTGCGTTGCAACTGCATTGCTAGACTTAAGATTGACATCAACCATGTCTTCTTGCTTGGTCGAAGGAAGTGTTTCCATTCCAGGTAAGGCTGCTGCAATTATAACGACCTCGCCCCAAATGTGTAGATATTGTCCGCTTTGGGGCCCATACCCCTTCACGGTTTTTTTCTCCTTCAAAGCACACAGCAGTGAGGGAAAAAGCCTCTACACATTAAAGGGAGGTCATTCCTTATAAACACATTTACATGTGCTTCCCTAGGCGATGTGGGATTCCATGGAATGCAAGACCCCCCTTTTGGGTCACTAGAATCCACCCCCTTTACGGGCACACACGTCCTTGCGTATGGAGCCCACACTTCCGGCTAGGGCATGGCTCTGATACCATCTATAACGACCCAAGGAAAAGCGCTAGCCACATCTGCGTTATACCTCTAAAGAACTAGTCACAATTGAGGCTCTTTGTAGTTGCTAATAAAGCCCAGATCTACTCAATAAATACCCGATGTGGGAATCATCACACACCCACACACATCACACAATCAATCAAATTGGGCCATCACCATCTCCCCCACTTAAATCCCTAACGTCCTCGTTAGGGCCCACTTTGTGGGGTAGTGCCTCTGAGCCCACACGGGGTTACCGGGCTGGCTCTAATACCATATATAACGACCCAAGGAAAAGCGCTAGCCACATCTGCGCTATACCTCTAAAGGACTAGTCGCAATTGAGGCCCCTTGTAGTTGCTAATAAAGCCCAGATCTCCCCAGTAAATACCCGATGTGGGACTCATCCTACACCCACACACATCACACAATCAATCAAATTGGGGCATTACAATCTCCCCCACTTAAATCCCTAACGTCTTCGTTAGGGCCCACTTTGTGGGGTAGTATCTTTGAGCCCACATGGGGTTACCAGGCCGGCTTTGATACCATATGTAACAACCCAAGGAAAGGCGCTAGCCACATCTGCGCTATAACTCAAAAGGACTAGTCGCAATTGAGGCTCCTTGTAATTGTTAATAAAGCTCAGACCTACCCAGTAAATACCTGATGTGGGACTCATCACACACCCACACACATCACACAATCAATCAATCAAATTGGGGCATCACAATCTCTCCCACTTAAATCCCTAACGTCCTCGTTAGGGTCCACTTTGTGAGGTAGTGTCTTCGAACTCACACGAGATTATTGGGCCGGCTCTGATACCATATATAACAAATCAAGGAAAAGCGCTAGCCACATCTGCGCTATACCTCAAAAGGACTAGTCACAATTGAGGCTCCTTGGAGTTATTAATAAAGCCCAGATCTACCTAATAAATACCCGATGTGGGACTCATCACACTCTCACACACATCACACAATCAATCAAATTGGGGCATTACAATCTCCCCCACTTAAATCCCTAACGTCCTTGTTAGGGCCCACTTTGTGGGGTAGTGTCTCCGAGCCCACACGAGATTACTGGGCCGGCTTTGATACCATATATAACGACCCAAGGAAAAGTGCTAGCCACATCTGCGCTATACCTCAAAAGGACTAGTCACAATTGAGGCTCCTTGAAGTTGTTAATAAAGCCCAGATCTACCCAATAAATACCCGATGTGGGTCATCACACACTCACACACATCACACAATCAATCAAATTGGGGCTTTACAGCAATCTTCCGAAACAGTGCCTGAGAACAAGAAAGAAGCTTATATAAGAGGGTTTTTTTTTTTTTTTTTTTTTTTTGCTGGGAAAGAAATAATCATATGCTGTCATTATGTTAATTAGATTATAACATAAATGATTGGTCAGGCATGAAATATTTTAGGAGACCTGAAATTCGGCTAAAGCACGAAACAGCTACTGTAACCATCGAGTATGCATGAACTCTATCTAGAATATTTTCCTTATTGAAAAGAGACCAACAAATGAATTTCACAGTTTGAAAGGGCAAATAGCAGAACCTTTGACGGTCAGATCATTAGCATAATTCACTAAAACCCGTTTCCTTCCAAAAATGAAGTCTGCAGTGAATTTGAAGTGCACCCAACCAAAATAATGTGTATTTAATTTCTTGCATCAAGCCATTAATATTTGTATAAAGTAGCTATCCAAAGTGGAGGAAGCTAATTGCTTACCTTAATATTAAAGCCGGCCTTGGCACTGGTTTCAATAAACATAACATTCAGGTCACGAGCTTTGGCTTCTCCTTCCTCTATAGAAACTTGCCTGTCCAACCATTCACAAGATGCCCAGGTCATAAGCACAAAATAATGCACTAGACATTAACCACAATAAGCATAACTGACATTGAAAAAATATCCATTGAGAAACTTTGAACTGTAAGTGATCTCCTTAGCATCCATGTACATGAACAAGATATTCTCCATTACCAACTTTGTAAATTGAGTATGTATGTTGTTTGCCAATAGTAGTTAAGAGTTAACAATGTAGGAATTAAGGTAGACCTCAATTTGTTCAAGCAAGGATATAAAAAATGTATGAGCAAAAATTAAACAGGCATACAATACAAGACATTCTAGAGCATAATTGCAGTAAATGCACTACAAGAAAAATGTCTTTTAGCGACGAAGAATTTTTGACGGACCCAAAAAGCCCTCTCAAAAAATCTTATTTCTGATGGCAAAATAAAGCCCTCGCAAATACTTAATAAAATGTAAAACATTTGTGACCAACAAGAAAAGTTGTCGCAATTATGTGTTGTAGCCGTCACAAATGTTAATATTTTGGAGGGAAATTTTCCCTCCATATTATTTGCGAGGGAAAATTGAAACTCTCTCGCAAAAAGTGTATTATTTGTGACGGTTAAAAAAATGCCGTCACTAATACTAAATTATTTGCGAGGGCCAAGATCAACCTTCACAAATAACCATTAAAATGTCAAAATATTTGGAGGGAAATGTTCCCACCAAATTATTTCTGAGGGACAATAAAAATCTCTCGCAAAAGTTTATTTTTTGTATGGGTTAAATATATGCCCTCACTAACACTAAATCATTTGCGATGGCCACTATTGGCCTTCGCAAATAATAATTAAAATATTAAATTTTTTGGAGATAAAAATTATTCTAAGATTCAAAGAAACAAAAAAGGTATGAACATATAGCACTTTTGTATTCTTTAAATGAACCTTTTGTTTAAAACCTTTTATATACATCCTATATATGAAATGTCTATCCTTATTTTCTAATAAATATTACCTATAAAAAATGATAGCACTTTCAACTTCAAAATAGTAGCTAAAAATTCAAAAATAGCAGCCATAAGGACTCTCTCTCTCTCTCTCTCTCTCTCTCTCTCTCTCTCTCTCTCTCTCTCTCAAAAGTGAATAAAAATTTCTTCCCATCAAGGAAAGCAAGCTTGTCCAATTGGAATGTAAGCCGATCACAATATAAACATTATCAAATAAGTCAAGTCGTTTTTTTTGAGCTAAAAAGGATAGAAATGCTTTATAAGAAAACAAAGAAGAATTACGAGTATAGCTAGTTAGAAAACTAGCGTAAGGGGGAAACACCAACTACATGAAGTGGTGTCCCCAATACAAGCTAAAACCCAAAGAGTGGAATACAAAGGAAAAAACAGACCCCAACTGCAGAAAGTTTATGCCAGAGCCCGTTAGACTTGTGAGGCCATTATTCTTTGATATTCCTCCAAAAAACCACTTGCACTTTCAAAGATTGCCTTCGGATGGACTTGGACCTACTGAAAGTAGAATCCATTTCTTGCGTTCCAGATTGCCTATGTCGTGGTTGCCCATCTCTCCAACTCCAACTGGCTAAGCTTTTGCTGCATCTGCTTGAAGAGAACGAAAAAGTAAATGGCCTCATTCCTGCATTTCTGAACTCTTCCCTTGAACATCGCCCATAAATTCTATGCAAATGGGCAGAGCAAGTCTCTAAAATGCAAAGAAAGTGACTTCACATTGTAATATCATTACACATGCATTGTAAGGATATGATCAAAACCCTATTGCTATTTATTAAGTGGACATTAAACCTCTTTAATGTTGGAAATAACACCTTTAAAAAATTTTAAGGTGATCAAAGATTAAAAGCCATGTCATCAATCAATTGTTTAAATTCAAGTTTTTGTAGTTTAAAATAACGCATAAAAGATGAGTTTAAAGATCAAATGATAAACTACACCTGATTGGCATGAAAATTGGCATGCATGTAAAGAACATATAGAAAATGTAATCCAACAGTTGGATTTTCAAAATATGAATTCAATAATAAGTTATTGAGGTAGTGTAACATTTTTTAGATTTACATTAGGTGTAACATAAACCCAGCCCTATATTTCTCAATTTGATGTGAATTTTGATAAATCTACCATTAGACTACATTATCTTCATATATTTTTTATGCTTACAAAATTTCAAGGTGATTAAAGATTAATAGGTATATCATCAATCAATTGTCTAAATTCAAGTTTTTGTAGTCTAAAATAATGTATAAAAGATGAGTTTAAAGATAAAATGGTAAATTACACCCGATTGGCATCAAAATTGGCATGTATGTTAAGAACATATAGAACATGTAATCCAACGGTTGGATTTTTAAAATATGAATTCAATAATAAGTTATTGGTTGGCGTAACATTTTTTAGAGTTACATCATCTGTAACTTGAACCCAACCTTATATTTCTTAATTCAATGTGAATTTTGAAAAATATACCGTTAAATTACATTATTTTCATATATTTGTCATGATTACAAAATTTCAAGGTGATCAAAGATTAATAGTTATGTCATCAATCAATTGTTTAAATTCAAGTTTTTGTAGTTTAAAATAACGCGTAAAAGATGAGTTTAGAGATCAAATAGTAAATTACACCCGATTAACATGAAAATTGGCATGCATGTTAAGAATATATAGAACATATAATCCAACGGTTAGATTTTCAAGATATGAATTCAATAATAAGCTATTGGTTGGTGCGATATTTTTTAGAGTTACATCAGGTATAACATGAATTCAGCCCTATATTTCTTAATTCGATGTGAATTTTGATAAATCTACCGTTAGATTACTTTATCTTCATATATTTTTCATGCTTACAAAATTTCAAGGTGATCAAAAATTAATAGGCATATCATCAATCAATTGTCTAAATTCAAGTTTTTGTAATTTAAAATAATGCATAAAAGATGAGTTTACAGATCAAATGGTAAATTACACCCAATTGGAATAAAAATTGGCATGCGTGTTAAGAACATATAGAACATGTAATCCAACGGTCGGATTTTCAAGATATGAATTTAATAATAAGTTATTGGGTAGTGTAACATTTTTTAGAGTTACATCAGATGTAACATGAACCTAACCTTATATTTCTTAATTTGATGTGAATTTTGATAAATCTACCGTTAGATTACATTATCTTCATATATTTTTCATACTTACAAAATTTCAAGGTGATCAAAAATTAATAGTCATGTCATCAATAAATTATTTAAATTCAAGTTAATGTAGTTTAAAAAAACGCATAAAAGATGAGTAAAAGATTAAATGGTAAAGTACATCCGATTAGCATGAAAATTGGCATGTATGTTAAGAACATAAAGAACATGTAATCCAACGATTAGATTTTCAAAATATTAATTTAATAATAAGTTATTGGTTGGGTCTGAAGTTTTTTTTTTTTTTTTTTTTGAGTGTATGATTGTGTGAGAAAATGCTTATTAAAATGTTATTTTAATTAATTGTTATTGATTGAAGAAATGAGTTATATTTTGTGGCCCTCTACAGTGGCGGTATTACAAACCGTCGCAATATAAATGTTTCAGTGACAGTTCTATTACTTATAGGGTGGTTTAGTGCACAACATTTTTAATATTAATTTAATAAAATTTGGTAAATCAGATGTCAATGGTGAAAATTTTTTTTTTCTCTTCAAATTTGGGGTGAAGTGTAGTTTTTCCAAATCTCAAAATTTCAAAGTAACAACGACCAAAGAGTGAGGTAGTTTACCAAAAAATATATACAAATTTTATTTTTTATTTTTTAAATATTGAGATTAAATTTCCGTAAAATAAATTCACTTACACAATATTGTTTTTTTTATTATTTTAAATAAATCCCCACAATAAGTAGTTTTTGGTTTTAGAGGGATTTATTATTATTTTAAATAAACCCCCCCAAAATCGTTTTTACCTTAAAAACAAAAAAGAAAAGCCCTATCTCTCTCCCCCTCCCTCTCCATCTCAATTAAAAAAAAAAAAAAGGCGGCCAATTTTTTTCAATTCCCCGCCAGGTCTCTCCGTCTCACTAAAAAATACCTCTACTTCTACTTTGACTAAAAAAAGAAAAAAATAATCTCCCTCAGACGCCTCTCTTTCTCTAACCAAACCCCAAATCCCAAATCTCCAAACACAAATGCCTCTCCTTCAAACGCCTCCCTCTCTAACCAAACGCAAAATCCCCATTCAAACCCAAACTCAAACACCTTTCCTACATAAACCACAAACCCCAACTCTCCAAATACAAACTCCCAACCAGCTACCATTATTGTACGGATCTGTCAGAATTCCCAACTGTTGCTGCAAAGAGTCCAACCACGCCACCTTGAGAGCTTTGCTGTTGTCTATGCTGCTATCAAACACGGTGTAGGTACATTTGCTAACCCTCTCAATTCTTTAAATGATACCCATGTATTGGTTGACTTAGTCGTAGTTCTTAAAATGCAATGCTAGGTGGTTCGTTTCAATTCATATTTAGATTTATAAGTTCCCTTGGGTATTGTCTATTTGAGATGCCATCTGTATGTGGGGTCGGTTATGTGTCTTAAAATGGTGAATCTTGAAGTTGTCAAATATTTAAAGCCTCACAATTCCTGCTGAACTAAAAGTTTTATATTAATTATTATGTGAATTAGTTTAATGGCCTTATCTTTGCAATACTTCTCAATTTAGACAAAAATGAACTAGTAACTAGGTATTAGATTCATATTCTTTCAATATCTTTTTCTAAAAAAATTATAGATTAATAAATATTAGTTTAATATCTCATACAAATATATGAATAATTTTCTATAGATTGGTTTTTTACTGTTTTTACCCTGCCAATCCTGTTTTGAATGTATCTATTATATGATTTATATCATTATCATATAAAATATGAGTTGGGGGGGGGGGGGGTTAAATTGTGCTTATTCTTCTTTGATGATTGCTTACTATAAGTTTATACCACATGCATGTAGGGGTGTTCACCAAATCGCATAAATTGCACAAATCGCAAAAACTGCACCAAAACCGCCCGCAAAATGGCAAAACTGCAACGCACCGCACTGCAAGTAATAGTGCACCGCACCGCACCACACCGCATGGTGCAGTGCGGTTTGCAGTTTTATTGTCCTTATCCTTTGTTCTAGACAAATCCTTATCCTTTGTTCTTTGTTTTAGGACTATGCATGATTTATTGTCCTGTTTGAATTTTTTATTAGTTTTTTTTTTTTTGAGTGAAGAGACGAATTTTTTATTAGTTATGTATATAATGCAAGTTAATTCAATTTCTTTGATTGACTTGATTTCATGTGTTATAAATCAGATCCTTAAACCCACCTTATTAACCAATATTATTGACAAAGTTATATTATAATGAAAGTTGTTTGTCATGTTCTATAATTTCACAGCTCTAACACAAGAGTTCCTTTTCTCCCTCTACTTGGATCAAGCCGCATTGGTTTTTGGTGGACTTAGGAAGAATTTTGCAAGGGCAGGTCATTTAAATTAAGCATATAATACAAAGTTCAATTTATTATCTATGTTTTCTTTTAGAATAAACCCATAAAATAATTAGTCATATATATCTATACTGATATTGATTGAAGCTATTTATTTATATATGTTTTTATAATTAGTTTTTATTTTTTATTTTTTTTTATCTCGTATACAGGCAAATACAAACTTTTGTATTTTATTGAAAATATATATATTGTGGTAATTTTTGGAACACTATATGGAATGTTAAATGCAGAAATTTTGTAGAGTTCTCTGATGTGAGTTTTAATTGTGTAAGGCTTGTGGTGAGCTGAAAATCTATAGATTACTTGAAAAAGTTAATTAGGATGACAATGTTGACAACATATTTGTCCAATCTCAATTGTTTGGCTTGAGATTTGCTTTAGGTTGTGTATATTTCTATTTTGTGGCCAGATATGTTAATCATTGATTTTTCTATTTTAAAAGACCCAATGTTAACTGTGCTAGTTATTTTTAAGAGTACATAATTATACATGTGTTAGTAACCATTATTGTTGTTAGTTATATAATATGATGCTTTATAAGGAGTAGATAAAATGTCAGTTGATAAATTTTGGGTGCATCATTCTACTAGATATATTAATGGGGTTGAAAATTTTCTTGAGTATGCATTTAAACATTCAATAAATAAAGATATGCAAAACAATTATTTGTGTGTTGATTGTAGCAATAAGTATTGTTGGATTGAGGATAAGGTCTAGTATCATCTTATACTAGAGTATCGTCTTTTACTAGTGGGTCATGTCTTTAACACAATCGTATTGGAAATACATATTTATATTATATACTTTCATCATATTAATACTAACTAATAGTAGGTAGATGTGGCAAGGGCTTATATAAAAAAAAGGCAGACATGTCAAGGGAAGGTAAAAATAAAGGCAGAATCATCACACCAAAAGCTACTCGAGAGATTACTATTCTTTTTACCAAAAACTGAATGGAGCTTGGATGACTTTTAGTGAATACCCAAGATTTGAGCTCAAAACTCTATATGCTTGCTACATAGCTCAACATTTTAAGCATAAGCAACCAGATGAGGAAGTGAAGAAAGAATTTGTAGAATTGGTGAAACACTGTTATTCTGATTGGATGTTTCACATTAAAAATACTATTTTTAAGTACATAGAGAAAGAAGATCGTTATAAGAATGATCCTTCCTTCATTCTTACACTCTTTTGGAAAAAGATAGTGGATAAATGGATGGATGGAGATTAGAAGGTGAGTATAAATGAAATACATGTCATGAATTCTCTCTATCTCTTTTGCACTCTCTTTAACTATTATTTGTTATTATTTTTATAAAAGCTAATATTCTAGTGTATGAATTATGTTTAATGTTTTGTTTTGCTTTGTATTTTTGTTTTTTTTTTTAAGGATGGTACTAGTAAAGATGAAGATGACAACTCAATCAATAGCACGAGGGAGGTTGAAAACAGCTTGGAGGGTAATTCAAAGGAAGACTAGTATAGATCTTGTCATAATTCTAGTTGTTTAAGTTTAAAACAAGGTTTAATTTCAGGATTTCTTTGTATATTTTATATTTTAAAGTTTGAACTTATATGAATTTTTATCTTTCAATTGATCAATTTTTAGTAATTATTGTACTATCGTAACATGGTAGTTAAAAAAATATTATATAAAATAATTAAAAACAAATAAATAATAAAATATTTTAAAAATTATATAAAATATTATCACCGATGACATAAAAATTTGGTCATAAATAATTTTATAGTGACAACAAAGTCCCTCGCAATTTATAGAATAGCGATGCCATTTAACCTCTTGCAAAAACATTTTAAGCGACAGTTTAATGTTGTCACTATTATTCCTAACTAATTGCGAGGGGTTAAATGCCCTCACAAATAAATTTTAGCGACGGAATTATTTGTCTCTAAAAAGTATGTCGTCAATTTGGAATTCGTAAATAACTAATTGCGAGGGTATAAAGGTCCTCACAAATAGTTGTCAACGACGACTGCTTCCTCTCGCTAAAAATAAGTCGTCGACTTTTCTCGTCGTTTGATAATATATTTGTGAGGGCAGATTTGTTCAGTAACGATGGTGGATTGCCCTCGTAAATTATTTATTTACGAAGGTATGGTTGCAAAATCTCTTTTAGCAACAAGAGCAAATACGACGGCCTTCGAGGGCCATATGCCCTCGCTAATAACCTTTTGCGATGATATTTGAATTTTTGCGAGAGCATTTTACCTTCGCTAGTAGACTCTTTTTTTGTAGTGAATGTAGAGCTCAAAGTTAGCATAAAACCGTCATTTTTTCCCCTCACTTTTTGCTAGTGAAAAACTTTTATATTTTTGTCTTTCTAGCTGGCTTCACTTTTAACTCAACTGATTCTGCTACCATTCACAATGAATAATGTAAGAAGTAACCATAAATCTAGCAAAGGAATTGAAGTGTCAATTTCTATAATCAGCATTTGATCATGGAACAGTCCGACCAACTGAAAACGAAAATAACACAAGGAATCAACTTTATCCAAAACAAACTACAGCCAAGGCAATAATAAATACCTTTTCTCCACTAGATCTGTTTTGTTGCCAACAAGTACAATGATAACATCACTGCCTCACTCTGTGCGAACCTCTTCAATCCATTTGGAAGTATTTAAGAAGGACTGTCTGCCTAAAGAAAAAATGTGCCTAAAATCATTAGGAAATTTACTAAGCATATAAAACTTGATTAATCAATTTAAAAACATTAGGCGCAAAACTATTAAGCTTCTGAATGAGCAGCCTCATAAGTTTGATATGAGCTATTACACTTGTCACAAAAAAAAAAAAAAAAAAAAAGAAAAGAAAAAAAGAAAAGAAGTTTGACATGAGCTATTGCATTTGTGCAAGATGCTACAATCAACTTCAATAATTTTTTAGGATGCATGAACAGAACATGGATATGCAAATGGATAATTGAGACCGCAAAATATAAAAAAGTTTCCACAGAATAAAAAGAAATGAGTCAAAGAACGTACTTGCAACGTCGTACACAATGACTGCCACAGACGAATCCCTAATATAGCTCGGAATGAGACTCCTGAACCTTTCTTGTCCAGTTGTATCCCTATCAAACATTTCAAAATTTGATGTTTAATATGTGGAAATGAATAAAATTAAAGAAAACATTATGAAAATACAATTTAAGTATGTTCAACAGTGAAAAAATGAATGTAATACCTCACAACCCCTTTAAATTTAAGAATCTTACCAAAGCTGCAATCGGACAGTTCGATCTTCAAGGTACATAGTCTTTGACAAGAAATTGATACCAATGGTAGCCTGGTTATCAATTAATAACACATATAAGATAACAAAGAATAAACAAGTCTAAATGATGAAACTTATTATCCATTCCTGAATGATATTATTTTTTACTTAAATAAAAAATTAATAGCAAAACTACATCCATAGCTTGTCATCTCGCAATTCTTAAAGCAAGTTTTGAAAAGCTAATGTCTGTTAAATTCACTCCAAAATGTCCAAGGATCACAATGTTACATTAATTTCAACATCTTTATATGGTTCGAGCAATTCAAATGGCTCACTTTAGTGAATTATTCAGTGGATCCACTGCACTACATCGTCCTCTCACGTAAGAATGGACCCCAATTATAGATCCCAGACTT
Organism: Lithocarpus polystachyus; assembly: GCA_033629205.1. Lineage (NCBI taxonomy): Eukaryota > Viridiplantae > Streptophyta > Magnoliopsida > Fagales > Fagaceae > Lithocarpus > Lithocarpus polystachyus. The sequence continues at coordinate 5,680,469 of CM066162.1, read as the reverse complement.
TTGGCAGAAAATTAATCGAGCAATGCTCCCTCCTCTCACATGAATGGCGGGTCTCACCATGAATTAAATTAGTCGAACCCTTTATCACGCGAGACTAGGGAGCATCAAAATACCGTTGAGTATTTAGCATCATTTAAATTCTAATTTGAATTTTGAACAAGTCAAGTAAAAATCTCAATGCCAATGCAATTTTGCTCAATGAATTTAATTTGTAGCATTGCCCTTCACAACACCTAGATCATAGCATCATACAATAAATAACACAAAATTGTAACATCACGAAAAAATCTAAAAATTCAATTCAACCACTATTACATCGCATTCATTCAAATGCAAATAGCCGATCAGATCCAAAAAAAAAAAAAAAAAACCCAGAAAAAAATATATTAAAAAAAAAGATTTTTTTTTTTTGTGAAATGGAGGATAGGTGTTATCGAACTTGTCGTACATGAAGCGAGTGATGATACTGGTTTTGCCGACGGGCTGGTCTCCCAAAAACACCAGCTTGTATTTCGCTAAAGCCGATATCGAAGCCGTCTTTTTCATTCCGACTTCCGATCTATATTACCGTTATTCTACTACCACTCCGAGATTTTTTGAAATCTCGGGCTTCAAAATCAGGGATCTCGTATCGTATCGCCTGAGCTGAGCTGAGCTGAGTTTTTGTATCGGAAATTTCGAGTGTGTTGTTTTGCACGTGAAATGGTTATGTATGGTCTCTTCTCTTGGTTGCGAATTTGTGATCGCAACGATGCTCTCTCTGTTGCGGACTTTCCTTTTTGGTTTTTATAATTTTATCTGAGGGACCCCACTTTTGGCAACAACGATTTTGTTTGGGTTCAGTTGAATGCGCGGTTTGATCAATGCGTGAATCTAGTGATTATTTGATTTGATTTTACTAATTTAGTTTTGGAGATTTGTTAAAAAAAAATGGTGGGATTTGTTATTTTATAAACTTTTTATAGCAAAATAAAAAGTATTCAACTTTTTTTTTTACACATTTTTACATTTTGTATAAAAGTGATATTAAAACTTTTTAAAAATAATTAATTACAAAATGTTTTAAGGGCACTCATTAATAGAAGTTTTTTTTTTTTAATAATTCAATAGATAAAAGTTATGATAATGGAAAATGAGGGAAATATACATATACACACATTACTATTCAATAGATAAAAGTTTCGTGATCCTCTTTTTTGTTTTTGTTTTGTTTAATTATACCCCTACACCTATATGATTAAGTAGAGATAAAACTAAAAAATAATTCGGTAAAAATATAACTCTAACTCCCACTAAAATATTACCTAAAAAATAAAGTCACTCTCCTGTTGATTTTTAAATTGATTTATCCACTTATAATTAGATTATCAAAATAAAAATTATATATAGAAAAATAAAGACACTATTTTTTTAACTATAAAATGGGACCACTAAACCCAAATTAAGATGAATGAAAAATTATAACACAAAACCCAAAAAAAGCCTTATTGCACACGGAAGCACATGTGCTGAGGCTAGCGTGTGTGTGAACATGAAATGAATATGATATAGGTTTTTACGGATTAGGATTGGGCCTTAGCGGGTTTGGATCATAAACAGGTTGACCTAAAAATGATATGATAAAAAACATCTCATAAGAGGGTCAATCCATATGACTTGCAATTTTGTTGACACCCTATTTTGTAATTTGTATTTAACCTCATGTGGAGGGCAAAAGAGTAATTTCACACCAGGTGATAGCATCTTAATTCGGGCTACTAGATCGTTAATGTTATATCATCAAAGTGATCATGATAGCGTAACAATCAAAACAACTAGTCACGAGCCTTAATCGATCCATCAGATTGTAACTAGGAAATGAAGTAATATAATTTATCTTAGAATGTATCTGGGACTAAAGCCATATAATTTCCTTTGAACAATGGACATTCACTCTCAAATCAATAAAATAATGAATTTTTCAATTGTGGTTTTTTTTTTCCAATAATTAAAAAAATTGTGACTTCATTATAAAACCCTTAATCTATAGGAAATATGTAATTAGTCGAACCTCCATATTGAGAGGCACCAACGTGAACCCACTCATTCACATGGGTTTGGCCCAAACTAATCAATTCAACATGGACTAGGGGCGCGATTTCTCACAAATTGACACATTTGACATGCTAATTTATTCATGTCAACTCAAAATGACCCATTTACCACAACTTATTTAACTCATATAACAAATAAATATTCATTTTTATTTAAATTCGTCAAATACCTTCTATATCCAACCTATATTTTAAACTTAAAAAGAAAATAAGAAAGACATAAACTATGCTATATTTTTTATATTTATTATTTGGCGAGTTTTATAGATATTATATTTTTGTTGAACTATGTTGTTTTAAATTTGAATTGAAGAGTATGCACTAATTTTAATTTGGGATGTAAAGAACATATTTTGTTGATATATATATATATATATATAGAGAGAGAGAGAGAGAGAGAGAGAGAGAGAGAGAGAGAGATGTCTCTTTTCAAAGTACACCATTAGCTTTTATTTAACAAGAAACGTGAATTTTGGGCTTGACTTCCTTCTACTTTTTGAATCTAGGTTTTTTTTAATAGAAGAAATACCTCAAACTTTTATTAAAAATTAACCATAATCAGTGAGAAGTACACTATGGAAGTATGAAGGAATATCTTCCATCCACACTGAAAAATCACTAACATGTATTGCATGATTAGTTAGATTATGAGCTATAGCATTGCATGTTCTACGACTATGGGAAAAAAGAGATAAAACAGAAGGAATCTTTAGTAGGTTTTGTTAGGTTCTAAAAGTTTAGAACAATTGGCAAATCGTGAGCACACAAGAACATGTAAGCTGCAGAAAGAAGAATTAAGAATCTGCCTGGTTCGATCGATCGAAAAACAGGCTCGATCGATCGAAAGTCGTATCTGCAGAATTTTAAGTTGGCCCAAACAGCAGTTCTAGCCCATTAAGGATTTTAGTCTTTCTCAGAAGATTGGTGTAATCCCTCAAATACATTCTGCTTCTCATGGATTTTCACCTACAAAGCCGAAGACTCGTGCTATATGGGTGAGAAAAGATTCTCTAAGGTGAGTGTTGCTGACTTGTCCCTATTTTAATTCTTTCAATTATTTGTGGACATATTTTGTTTTTGGTTATTTTGTTTTTTTTTGGTTTTTTTTTATTTAAAAAAAAAATCTAAAAACATTGAAAAATTTCAAAAAGACAAAAATATTTTATTTTGTGTCTTGTTTTATTTTTTCTTGAGGATTACATAAATTATGATATCTCTCTTGATTTAGAACATGCTTGACATTGTGGAGAAACTTGAAAAGTATGTGTTCTATAAGTGCAAAGCTATTTTTTTATTTTGTTTGAGTATGTACTACTGTGTACATGTACTCAAGGGTTAATTAAGAAATTGATATTTCTTGTTTGTGTACCCTCTATAGCTTAGTTAAGCACTATCATGCATTGCATTTGCATTTTTGTTCATTTAGCATAATGTGTGTTTTTTGTTTTTGGTCATAAAATTTCTTTTAAACCAAAAATACTTTTGTGTTTTGCATTAATTTTTCTTGGATTTGAAATCAAGGATTGGCCATATTATCTTTACATAACATGTTTATGTACTTTGTTTGGCTTAGATGAGCTTATTTATTGCACTTTACTAGCTGAAGTCTTTGTAGTGCATGTTGTGTGGGAAGATGTTTATAGTTTTTGATCACTTTGTCTTGATCTTGAAGTCACATGCCTTTGATTGTTGGACTTGAACTTATTGAGAAAGGCATAAATAACCATCTCACCACTGTTTACTAGCCAATCATGAACACCTTAGTGCATATCGTAAGATTTTGTGCTCGAGAAAGTGTAGCACATGCACAAAAAGAACATAAAGTGTAGCCTCTAAATAAAATTGGTGTGTACATTATTGGGCTATAATAATATCACAAATTTAAATAAAATTGGTGTGTACATTATCCCGGCTTTTATTAAGTTTCTAATCAATAAATTTGAATATTGAGGCAAATCAAGAAACTTACATGATTGCAAGCTTTTATTCTAGGAGATGTGAGAGTTATATGATGTAACTCTTTAGGTGATAGTCTCTTTCAAATTTATGTGATGAATTTTGTAGACTTTGTGATTGATTACTATTCACATATCACCTCACATGTTTCTCAAGCTTTTGCTAGTTGCACACAATACACAAAGTTACTCTTTGCTAAACTTTGTACATGTTATTGTGTGTGATTTTGTTGTGGCCATCCAAGATTATATGTTCCTTGATTTTGATGCAAAATTTGAGTTTTAAGGACAAATTGATTGAAAATCTTAATTTTAGAAGATCTGGGTTGAATTCATGTGTTTTTGAAAAACTTTCAGTTTCATACTCATGCATTTCATTCATGAAATATTGTGCTTTGAGGAGTTTCTGCATTAAATTGCTCTGTTTTTCAAAAATTTGAGTTTTTCAGAATTTCGACCGATCGAATCTGTCTCTCGACCGATCGAAATTGCGATAAAAATTTTTGGTTTGATTCTGTCTGACTCGATTGGTATTCGATCGATACTCGATCGATCGAAACTGAAAAATTTTCAGTTTTTAGAGTTTTTGACCAAAATTTTTTCATGCATCATTTATGGTTAGGATTCACATGAGTTGCATTGTTTTTTTTTGTATCCATCTTGCAGTTTTGCAGTCATATCTCTCATTGTTTTCACACATAATATGCATACACTTTGCTAAATTGGGTACTTAACTTGATTTAAAAATTGATTGATTAATTTTTGAGTCCTTTGGACATTTTAGTATATGCTATTTTTCTTGATGTGTGAACTACAGAAAATATTTTTCTTCAGAGATATGATGGATAATCAATGTGCAAATATTTTCTCTACTCATGCAACTGTTTATGGGTCACATAGTGTCAAGTTTGCATTTATTGAAAGAGAGAATATTTTTCTTCATGTGTATCCTCCGCTAAATTTTTTTGGGTTTGTGTGTTTTTTATTTATTCCCACCTCCTAAATTTTTCCCAAAACTGTTTTTCCCAAAACTTATTTTGTTTTTTCCTATTTTTATAGGGGGAGAGAAGCTTGTTTTTAACCTTTGTTGTTCATAGGGGGAGTTGTTGCTCTTTATAGGGGGAGTTATCTCTTTTTTTTCTATAGAGTTAGTCTGTTTTATGTTCCCTTAGTTCTCTTTTCCTCTCATGTTTACTGTCACTTTACTCTTTGTTTGAGTTATATTTGTCAATACGTGACAAAAAGGGGGAGAAATAGATGAAATGTTGGGAAGCCTGTTTGTCCTGTTTGTCTTGTTTAGGGGGAGATAAATTTGTTTTGTTTAGGGGGAGAATATAAAAACTTTTTGATGTATCTAACTTAGGGGGAGAGTTAGAATTTATTTTTGTGTTTATATTCTGTTTCATATTATTGTTTATATGTCTTTCTTTCCACACATGCGGTGATGTGTTTGTTGAGTGTTTCAGGAAAGACAGGTGCATTCTGATCAAGACCTTCTACCTCTTCTTGGCAACTTCTAGGTTAAGAGTCTTAGATTGGGATTTGTGATGTAATTGGGTATTTTATTGTATTGGGTTGTTCTTGTATTTTAACATTTCATTTTGTATGAAAGTTTTGTCACGAATTGCCAAAGAGGGAGATTGTTAGGTTCTAAAAGTTTAGAACAATTGGCAAATCGTGAGCACACAAGAACATGTAAGCTGCAGAAAGAAGAATTAAGAATCTGCCTGGTTCGATCGATCGAAAAACAGGCTCGATCGATCGAAAGTCGTATCTGCAGAATTTTAAGTTGGCCCAAATAGCAGTTCTAGCCCATTAAGGATTAGGGTTTCAGATCTACTTCTCCCACTATATAAAGGAAACCCTAAGCACGTTTTTCATAAGGTTTTTTAGAGAGAAAAGAGTGTGCCTCTTTTGTATTTAGGGTTTTACTCCTAAAACCTCTCTTATTACTTCTACCGGTGTTGTTCCTTGAAGAATCTCAAGATCCGGTATTGCTGAAGTTGCTGCCTTCTCTAGTCATCAAAGGTGCTGATGATCTAAACCTTCAAGGGTGGTCTTGGAGTCACAAACAGGTGAGTTTTTGTTGCTAAACCTTTGAGTGGAGTCTCAAAGTCACAAACGGTGGTGTTTGTGTTTTGCAAAGATTAAAGAAAGAAGGAGTCCGTGGATCTCGGAGCTATCATGGGGTCATGGTAGTAAGTTTCCTACACTTGGGTAGCAATAGGATGTTAGTGGTCTAAGTCGCTATTGTGTAAACTTCAATTCTTTCTAGTGGATTTGCTATTTTACCTTGAGGATAGCTAGGTTAAATCCTCCCCAGGTTTTTTACCGGTTTGGTTTTCCTGGGTCATCATATCTTTGTGTTATTTATTTTCCGCTGCTTTACTTGATATGATTGTTATTTTTTTAACCTAGATCTGAATAATAAACCTAAGTATTCACTTGGTTAATTAATTAGGTTAAACAATCTAAGTTTACAGGGGTCTAAACGAACTGACAGGTTTAATGAAAGAAAGTAAATGACCAAAGATGGCAAAAGATTCATTTTCACTTCTCAGAGCTTTGATAGCAACTTCAGAATCCCCCTCAAGGATAATAGAAGAAAATCCATAGTCATGAGCAAAAGGGATCAGGGGCGGCTCCAAAACCAACCCAGGGGGTTCATTTGAACCCCCTGACTTGGTCCTTAAAAAAAAATTATATAATTTTTTTTGACTCCTACAATAAAAATTTGAACACTCTAACTTTAAATTTTTTGTTAAACCCATTTGAAATAAGTTTGAACATGATCCTTAGTTTTTCTTTATGTTTGATTTGTATTTATGTTTTCTTATTTTTTCTCTATATTCGATCAAGTATTTTGATAAGTGCTCTACACATTTGCAAGTCCAAGAAATCTTTTACTGTTTACTCTAATTCCAAGAAAATGATAGTGTGCATATTTAAAAAACCATTCACTACAAAAGTAAAATTTTATTACTGGAGTCTTAGTTTTCTTAGTTTCATCCTTACTCCCAAGCCCTAGCGCTACTCCTAAGTGTGCTACTATTTATATTTATTTAATATTTTTTTATTCAATTGATATAACTTATAAATATAAATTATATAATAAGTTATTATTAATTTGATAAAAATGTACAATTAGTTATTTAATCCTATTTGTTTACACATTCAATGATTGTTGTCTTAATGATCTTTTGAATGTTAATATTTTTTAAGATTATTGTACAATATAGTTATGTTATATATAACATGAAAGTTATATATACAGAAAAAAAAATAATTTTATATTTTACTCACGCCTCTCCCACCAATAAATTCATGGCTCTGCCATTATTGACCCCTCTAAATAAATATTCTGGAGCCGCCACTGAAAGGGATAGTTTAGCTGCCGCCAAAGCTTTCGACAACATCTGTGGAGGGTGGTAACCTGACTTCCTTGGATAAGGAAGCTAAAATATGCCCTTGGTAGTTGCGAACCACCGCCCCCAACTTGGCTTCATTAGTATCTTTGAAAACAGAACCTAGGTTGATTGGGCCAATTTCCTCTATATTTTTTACTTTTCCAAAAATTAATATCAACAGAAGTAATGTTGGTCTTTCTGAACACTAAGATTGTAATACTTCCTAAAAGAGATACTTTCACATTAGGGTGGCCTCTAAGCCTGGGCCGAAGACTTCCACTAAAAAGACCAATATCCCAATAAAAAGAAAATAGTCCCTTATCAATAGAAAAAGGCTTCATCCCAATAATTTTTTTTGGCATAAAATAACTTTTCAAAAAAATTATAATGGATAAAATACTATTTTAGATTATTTGATTTAACAATTTTACTCATTGAAAATAATGAGTAAGTAAAATTTAAATAGAAAAACTTAATTAGTAATTTTGTATATCTAAAAAGAAAATATATATTTAAATACTGTACTGAGACGTAAATTATTAATTAAATATTTTTTAATTAATTAGTCCCTTTTTAAAATTATTGCTTTAAGCTTCAAATTGTATTGAATCAATCCTATTTTTCTTTTACAAAAAAATACATGCACAATAATAATGAATTTATAGATGCAAACCCATGAACTATTGCAAATATATTACAATTTTTAATAATAATAAAAAATGTGCATTATTGGTTTATAATTGACTGTTACCAAGGTTGGCTCAATGTATTTTGGAGCCTAAAGCGATAATTTTCTTTATTGATTAAATAATATATTTTTAACTCTTGATTTTATAATTATTTTCATTTTAATTATATATTTCTTACTTTTTATGATGCAAAACTACTAATTAATTTTGTATTCAAGTTTTGGTAACATAAATTTAACTAAAATAAAATAAATTTTAAAGTAAATAACAATAGAACCTGATTGATCAAAGCACACTTATAGCTTTACAACCTTTACTAAACATTAGGATCACTACTCTATGCTCTAAACCTACACAAATATAAATTTATTTATCACATAAATATATGAATTAATTCTAATTTACTAATATTAAAAAAATTGTTCTATATTTATATTTTGAAGATATAAAAATTTTTTCACATATATTTTGATATTATTAAAATATATGTTATTACAAAAAAAAAAAAAAACTGGTAAGTACAAGCTACATGACCTACCTGTAATTAAAAAAAATATATATTAATCACTTGGCAAATGAAGGAGATATTTTCAATGAAGTCAATATTTAAGGTTTGAAGATAATAGGAAATAAGATGGTTTAAGACACCTATTCACCTTTTATTTGATCATTTTTAATGAGATCATTTATTCCAATGCCAACATCAACCAATGTCAAATGCCCACGTAATTAAATGTCAATCAATGCTTTTAGAGTTTTACAACACCATCACCTCTAAATTTTGTCTTCTTTGACGTCAGACGTGTTACCTTCACAATATATGTCTTCAATTGTTGGATTTCAATCACAGGGCAGTGAGGATTTTATGCATTATTCCCTTCTTTGTTAAAAAACGTAGTTCCTGGAGGAGGAGGAGGTATATCACGTATCAAATATATGAGTTCTTTGACTCACGTGGGAGAGGATTTATGCATCCAAAACATGGTGTATTTTTCCTTGAAGACCTATCCTCCTTCTCCTTTAAGTTGATAAGGACACTGTGTATATGAAATGGTGGATGTCTAGAGTGGTTTTAGTTGGCAACCCCATTTTTCTATTTATACATTTAAGAAAAAAAAAAAGAAAAAAGAAAAAAGCCCATCGTTTAGTTTCCTGACTTTCGTGTGCAAGAAACTTCTTGACTTCAATGTTTTTTCTACCCTTTTAGGTGGCAATATATCTTCTGTGTGCTTTTGATGTATACTACTTGATGATGTCAAGAATCAAACCAGTGAGCTGCAAGGTTTGCGCGCGTTCCGGACGGTCCTGCACAAGTAGGAAAAACCTCAAAGGGAAGTACCGGTGTGGTACCGGCCGACGACCCTCCGATGGTTAAGTTAGTATTTTACACAACTCCAGAGTGCCAGAGTCGGGTCTTAGTATCTGTACCTCGATTTTTTGGAGGATGTGGCGGTATTTATAGTAGTGGTCATGGCCTTTGGGCAAGGCGTGCTGGGGAAGATATCGTTGTACCGAAATTGCCCTCGAGTAGCGTGGGACGCAAGACTCTTCTGGGGTAGCCAAGCGTGTTGGACACGATTCCTTTCTTGGGGGTGGGAGTCGTGCTTCGCAAGATATCTGGCTAAGCAGCGTACGCGACAAGATTCACTCTTTCCAGTGAAGCGCACGTGGCAAGACTGGTCTCCGTGCCTGATACCAACACCCGTCTGCCTTCTCCCGTCGCCCCCCTAGGATTGGGGTCGTCGAGATCTGACGTCCGTCGGGTATTTCAGCCGTCACGGATCTAATCGTCGGCGAGTGTGGCCTGCTGTCGTCTGGTGGGAGATTTTATCCCTATCAGGTGCCCCCTCAGCCCATCAGTCCGTGAACCCACTAAGGACGGGCTAATGGGGTGACGGTTCAATCCGCAGCAAGGGTCGAATAGACAGGCTGGCATCAGTAATAAATGCCTGGTAATAAATGCAGGACACGCGTCGTCAACTCGTGGACCGTGTGCTCAGACCGAGGCGTCCCTTCGTCTCCCGCTATTTCTCTCATATAAAAGCCTTCCATCTTTTCTTTCATTTTTCACTCTTAGCTGAAAACAAAATATCAGAGCGCACCCGTTCACCTAGCAGAAAAGCACTCTATCCGTCATCCATCGTGCATCCGTCACATTCCAGCGACCGTCGACTTCATCTTTCTCAGCGCAAATAACCGGTAGGTAATTATTGCTTGTTCATTCTTTTTTCACCGTCAGTGTCTTTAGGTCGATTGAACTTAGGGTTTTCCGTCACATGTAGGTGACATGTCTAGCGCGTCGAGTAACCAGTCGTTTGTCCGTGACGGAGCGGGCTATGATGAAGTCAAACCGTCGGGTCCAAAGGATCCTGCAGCCACAACCTCAACGAGTGGAGAGAGCTCGTCTACCACCTCTTCTCCGTCGAGTAGTGATAGGGCAGAGAGCAACCTTAGTGACGGTATAGAGGGGGACGAGCCCCAAGTCCAATCCGTCGTGGGTAGTGACGGGATGAGGAAGTATGTTATGCTCTCTTTGTGGACGGTGAATGATTTCTTCTCCACAATCAAAGAGTCACACTTCAAAACACTTAGAAGTAAATACCAGATTCCTGACAATATACCCCTCCGTCTACCCCACCCAGGAGAGAAGTGCTATTACCGTGGGGTCAGGGGTGTCAGAGTATACGAGCAGATGCTCAAGGCAGGGCTGAGGTTTCCACTGACCCCACTACACCGTCACCTCCTTCACTACCTAGGACTATCTGTCAGCCAAGTTTCCCCGAACGCCTGGAGGGTCTTTATTGGGGTAGAGGTGTTATACGGGTCCATGTCCGAGGGGAAGAAAAGGTTGACGGTGAAGGAATTCTTCCACTGCTACCGTCCGGTGGAGATACAAAAATCCAGGGGAATGTATAGTTTTCTGGCGAGGGGTCCCTTATTAAGGTTAGTGTGCGATACTCCAGACTCCAATAGGGACTGGAAGTCTAGGTACTTCTTCATGGATGGGGATGAGTGGATGGGGAACCCTGGTGAGACCGAGTTCATGCCCGTCGACACCACGTGGGGTGTCTTGACCCCGTCTGGTACTCACCCGTTCACTTTCTCTCCTTGTTCCTCTCTTCCTATTTCCCCTTTTCTTGTCTTTTTATGCACCGTCATCATATAACCGTCTTCTTCTCTCAGCTCAAGACCGTCCTCAAGTGTCAATTGAAGACTGGAGCTTCTTGGAGAGGATTTTTCAGAAGTCTGAGTTGAAGGAGAGGTCTTGGGCTAATTTGGTGTGCCTGAAGACCATCTGTTGGCACTGCGACGGGCCTGAACCGTCTGAGGAAGCCTTGAAGTACGAAACACAAGTCAGGAAACGTATGTCCGTTCACCTGAGTTTTATACTTAGTCACTTTTCTCTTGCCTTCTAAACAACTCATGTGCTGTCTTGTTCTGCAGAGATGGACGAAGCGAAGAGGAGGGCCCTAATTAAGCAGCAAGCGGCTGCAAGGAAAAGAGAGAATCAAGCTGCAGGGACGGGCGTGTCCAAGGTGCTCGTCATGAAAAGAAAACAAGACCAGGAGGGGGACCGTCCTCCCAAAAAGCTGAAAACCACCCCCGAGACCGTCATCGGGCTAGAGGCAGATGGACAGAAGGTCCCTGCCAAACACGGTAGGGGGAAGGGCCTCATGACGGGTGGCCCTACGCCCGTCGTCGAGGGTCCACCCGTCCTCCTCCGCGAGGACTCAAAGTATGCCATCGAGAAGCTGTCCTCCATACTGACGGCGGAGGACTATGAGGACATCGGGAACCATTCCACTGAGGCCATGGGGGAGACGGGCCTTTTCAACTTGGCCCAGGTAAGTAATTTTCCATCGCCGTCAGTTTTAAGAACGTATAGATTTGTCCTCGCCGTTATGTTGACTTGGTGTTTCTGATTTTCAGGCTGTCGTCATGATGAAGGGCCTGATGGACCATTGTGTCCGTGAGGAGACGGCCATGAACCGTCTGCAGGCGAAGACCACGGAGGTGGAGGACGAGCTGTCACAATACAAAGCCTGGAAGGTGAAGATGGAGAAGAAGTTCTCCGTCCTCAAGGAGGACAGGCTAGAGTATCAGAAGCAGACGGAGAATCTGCAGACGGTCCTCGCTGATAAGGAGTTGGAGATCCAGTCAATGAAGGATCAGCTCCGTTAGGCCAAGGACAACGCGATCATAGAGTACCGAGACTCCGAAGCGTACTTGACAGAGCTTGGCGGCATAATGGCGGACGGTTTTGATGAGGCCGTCCGTCAGGTGAAGGCCCTCTATCCGGAGATGGATCTCTCTCAGGTGTCCCTCGACGGCGGCCAGGCACAAACATCCGTCATCCAGGCCGTTTCCGAGACCGCAGCTCGCCAGAATGAAAAAGGTGACGGGACCCTCGATGACGATGCTGAAACAACCGTCAATGTCCAAACTGAAGAAGAAGTGAATGTAGTTGATTCCCCCGTTCATTAGACTTGTAATTTCTGTGGAGAATTTTTGTAATAATTTTCTTTGTAGGACGGTCAATTTATGGGCCGTCGAGAAAAATGTTGACTTGCAAAGCATTTGTTTCAGTTTATATCTTATTTCAATTCATATGCTGTTTTAAATCTTGCTTGTGTGTGTTGCTTGCTATAATAAGTTGTCAATATGCTGAGCCGTCATAAGTAATAATGTAGGTAGCTTTGAACCGTCACCCTTGACGAGATTTTAGCTTCCAACTTGTTATAGTAACGTAGTTAGCTTTGGGCCGTCAATATTTATGCCGTCGTCCTTATACTTGGGCTCTGGCATTTAATCTTTTTAGGGTGATGTGGTTGGCTTCGAGCCGTCGCCACTTATGCCGTCATCCTTAGACTTAGGCTTTGGCTTTTAGCCTTATAAGACGATGTAGTTGGCTTTGAGCCGTCAATATTTATGCCGTCATCCTTAGACTTAGGCTTTGGCTTTTAGCCTTATAAGACGATGTAGTTGGCTTTGAGCCGTCAATATTTATGCCGTCATCCTTAGACTTAGGCTTTGGCTTTTAGCCTTATAAGACGATGTAGTTGGCTTTGAGCCGTCAATATTTATGCCGTCATCTTTAGACTTTGGCTTTGGGTGTTTCCATTTAGGAAAACCTTGTGGCTTTTTGAGCCGTCAGCATGGGCGCATGACGCTTTTTATGCCGTCGTCGAATTTGGGCCGTCGTCTTTAAGACTTAGGCGTTGGGTGTTTCCATTTAGGAAAACCTTGTGGCTTTTAAGCCGTCAGCATGGGCGCATGACGCTTTTATGCCGTCGTCGAATTTGGGCCGTCGTCTTTAAGACTTAGGCGTTGGGTGTTTCCATTTAGGAAAACCTTGTGGCTTTTAAGCCGTCAGCATGGGCGCATGACGCTTTTATGCCGTCGTCGAATTTGGGCCGTCGTCTTTAAGACTTAGGCGTTGGGTGTTTCCATTTAGGAAAACCTTGTGGCTTTTAAGCCGTCAGCATGGGCGCATGACGCTTTTATGCCGTCGTCGAGTGGAGCCGTCAGCTTTCGACACCGTTAGCTTTCGACACCGTCAGCTTTTTATGCTTGAACGGATTTAACTCTAAGGCTTTGTACTTTGCAAGTTTCTGATGTTCAACTCTTAATAGTAAGTAGAAGAGACTTTGAATAAACCTCTGTATGACTTGCATAATTTTTGTGTGGAAGAAAACATGTCTCAGGAACATACATTAAAGTAGACTGACTACCGACTAGGTACAAAATAGGGGGCTGCCGTTCTTTTTTTACTGGTAGTATTTGCGTAGGTGCTCGGCGTTCCACGGGTGGTGCAGCTTCTGCCCGTCCAGTGTTTCCAAGTTGTAGGTGCCCTTTCTTTGCCACGCTGTGATTCGGTAGGGCCCTTCCCAATTGGGGCCTAGCTTTCCTTGGGTTGGGTCTCTGGCAGCGCCCATGATCTTTCTTAGGACGAGGTCGCCGACCTGGAATTCCCTGTGCCTGACTCCGGCGTTGTAGTGTTTAGCCATGCGATCCTGATACCGGGCTAACCTTTGCTCTGCTGCTGCCCTGGCTTCGTCGATCACGTCGAGCTGTAGGCGCAAGGCCTCGTTGTTCCGGCCTTCATCATGGGTGTTCACCCTATAGGTTGTGAGTCCCACTTTGGCTGGAATGACTGCCTCGCTTCCATAGGTTAGCCTGAACGGTGTTTCTCCTGTTGGGGCCCTTGCTGTCGTTCTGTATGCCCACAATACGCTTGGCAGCTCCTCGGGCCATATCCCCTTTGTCCCCTCGAGCCGAGTCTTGATAATCTTGAGCAAGGATCGGTTCGTTACCTCCACTTGACCGTTGGCTTGGGGGTGGGCGGGGGAAGAGTAGTGATTCTTTATTCCCAGCTGTGCACAGAATTCCCGGAAGGGACCATTGTCAAATTGTTTGCCGTTGTCGGAGACTAATACCCTGGGTATCCCGAACTTGCATATGATAGACTTCCAGACGAAGCTTCGTATGTTCTTCTCCGTGATGGTTGCCAAGGCCTTAGCTTCCACCCACTTTGTGAAGTAGTCTATGCCTACCACAAGGAACTTGAGCTGTCGTACCGCTGTTGGGAATGGGCCCATGATATCTAGTCCCCACTGAGCGAATGGCCACGGGGCCGTCATGGGGGTCAGTTCCTCGGGGGGTTGTCTGACGATGTTGCTGAATCTCTGGCACTTGTCGCAAGCCTTGACATAAGCTTGCGTGTCTTTTCTCATGGTCGGCCAATAGTATCCCGCGCGGATCAGCTTATGCGCCAGCGACCGCGACCCTGAATGGTTTCCGCATATCCCTTCGTGCACTTCCCTCATGACATAATCAGCTTCTTCGGAACCAAGGCACCTTAGGTATGGGCGAGAGAAGCCTCTTTTGTATAGGACTCCTTCTATCAGGACGAACCTTGATGCTTGGACCTTCAGTCTTCTGGCGGCTTCTCTTCCGTCAGGCAAGACGCCATCTCTCAAGTATGAGGCCAACGGCGTGGTCCAGTTGCTTTCCGAGCCGACTTCCTGCATTTCAATGGAGTCTACTAGTGGTGAAGCCTGCACAAAGTGTAGCACACCGTCAGTGCTGCTCTCCTGCCCTGACGAAGCAGCTTTGGCGAGGCGGTCGGCCGGCTCGTTTTCCTCCCTGGGGACTTGGACTATCCTTGCTCCGAGTTCGTCTACCCTTCTTTTTGCCTGATGGAGGTACCTCTTCATTCTGTCGCCCCTGCACTCGTAGTTCCCGTTGACTTGGTTGACGACTACCTGGGAGTCGCAGGAGACGACTACTCGGACCGCGCCCACTGCTTTGGCAAGCTCCAGTCCGGCTATCAAGGCTTCATACTCTGCCTCATTGTTGGTGATGGGGAATTCTAGCCGGATCATACAATCAATTTGGTCTCCTTCAGGAGAACGGAGCACGACCCCAATGCCACCGGCTCGTCTAGTTGACGACCCATCTGTATGTACACTCCATGCTGGGCTTGCATCTGCCCCCTCGTCCTCCGTGTTGGTGAACTCGGCTATGAAATCAGCTACTGCCTGCCCCTTGAGGGCGGTACGTGGGCTGTAGCGAATGTCAAACTCAGTCAGCTCTATTGCCCATAGGGCCAGACGACCTGCGGCTTCTGGATTGTGCATTGCTCGCCGCAAAGGCTTGTCGGTTAGGACGACGATTGTGTGAGCTTGGAAGTAGGGCTTGAGCTTTCTGGCTGCGGTGACTAGGGCGAAGGCGAGTTTCTCCATGGGCGGGTACCTTCCTTCCGCCCCCTGGAACGCCCGGCTGGCGTAGTATACGGGTTTCTGCACCCCGTCCTCTTCTCTGATCAAGGCCGCGCTGACGGCGGCTGGGGATACGGCCAGGTAGAGGGAGAGTTCTTCCCCGGGCTGTGAAGGACTCAGCAAAGGTGGGGAAGGGAGGTAAGCTTTTAACTCTTCGAATGCCTTTTGACACTCGTCCGTCCACTCGAACGCCTTCTTCAATGTTTGAAAGAAGGGAAGGCATTTGTCCGTGGCCCTTGACATAAATCTGTTCAGTGCAGCAACCTTCCCGTTCAGACTCTGAACTTCTTTTACATTCTTCGGAGGGGCCATCTCCATTATTGCCCTGATCTTATCCGGGTTGGCCTCGATGCCTCTCTGAGAGACCATGAAGCCGAGGAATTTCCCGGCGGTGACCCCGAAGGCGCATTTGGAGGGGTTGAGCTTCATATTGTATGAACGGAGGGTTCCGAACGTTTCTTCGAGGTCGCTAAGATGATCCTCCTCTTTCTGGCTTTTTACCAGCATGTCGTCGACGTAGACTTGAACATTCCTCCCTATCTGGTTGGTGAACATTTTGTTCATCAGCCTCTGATATGTGGCACCTGCGTTCTTCAGTCCGAATGGCATCACCTTGTAGCAGAAGAGTCCTTGGCTGGTGACGAATGAGGTTTTCTCCTGGTCTGCCTCATCCATCCGGATCTGATTATATCCTGAGAAGGCGTCCATGAAACTCAGCAGCTGGTGTCGGGCAGTAGAGTCTACCAGAGTGTCGACTCGAGGGAGGGGGTAGCTGTCCTTCGGGCACGCCTTATTCAGGTCCGTGAAGTCCACACACATCCGCTAGCCTTTTTGACCATTACAACATTAGCCAACCAGTCGGGGTAGTAGACTTCCCGGATGAACCCTGCTTCTCGTAACTTACCAACCTCCTCTGCCACTGCACGATCTCTCTCTGGAGCAAACACTCGCTTCTTTTGTCTGACAGGCCGGAAGGAGGTTGCTACGTTCAGCCTATGTACCATGACTGATGGATCGATCCCCGGCATGTCCTCATGGCTCCAGGCGAATACATCCTGGTTTTCTCTGAGGAAGGTTATGAGTGCCTGGCGTGTCGCCGGACTGTTGAGGGCACCGACCCTGGTGGTTCTCTCAGGCTTGGACTCGTCGAGAATAACCTCTTCGAGTTCCTCCACGGGTTCTGCCCCCGTTCTCTGCTCTATGTTCATTATCTGTAGCTGGCCGTTCATCTCGACCATTGCGACATAGCATTCTCGTGCGGCCACTTGGTCTCCCCATAGTTCTCCTACCCCGTACTCTGTAGGGAACTTGACCTTTAAGGCGTAGGTCGAGGTGGCGGCCTTCCAGGCGTTGAGGGTTGGTCGCCCTATGATTGCGTTGTATGCTGAGGAGCAGTCGACGACTAGGAAGGTGACGTCCCTAGTGAGCTGCCGAGGGTATTCCCCGACAGTGACGGGCAATGTGATCGAGCCGAGGGGGTATACTCTAGTCCCCCCGAAACCTGTGAGTGGTGCCTTGGTAGGGACCAAGCGTTCTTTGTCAATCCGCATCTGCTGGAACGCGGGATAGTAGAGAATATCTGCGGAGCTCCCGTTGTCAATCAGGACCCGGTAGGTGTTGTAGTCCCCTATCCGGATACTGACGACAAGGGCGTCGTCGTGCGGGTGGTGGAGGTGTTGGGCATCCTCTTCTGTGAATTCCATAGTGGGGCTGCTAGTTCTC
Source organism: Lithocarpus polystachyus (assembly GCA_033629205.1). Taxonomy (NCBI): domain Eukaryota; kingdom Viridiplantae; phylum Streptophyta; class Magnoliopsida; order Fagales; family Fagaceae; genus Lithocarpus; species Lithocarpus polystachyus. Next base: position 5,662,822 of record CM066162.1, on the reverse strand, counting down.
GGCTTCTTCTGGACGGAGCTCGCTGCCTGAACATTTTGGACCGCCCTGAGATGGGACTTCAGAGCCTTCTTTGTAAAACCGACGACTGGTGTGCCACCCACAATCACCCTTATATCCCCTATGGGTGGTCTGGGACGCTCATTGTCTCGGTGAGGGGGCTGTCCCTGCCGAGGCATTTCGGCCTTTTCCCTATTGACGAACCTCTGCAGCTTCCCCTGCCTAATCAGGGTTTCGATCTGTTGCTTTAAATCGTAGCAGTCAGCGGTATCATGTTCGTGATCCCGGTGGAAGCGGCAATACTTGTCTTTTGGTCGTTTGTCCGGGTCCGATTTCATCTTTCCCGGAAACGTCAAGGACCCGTCGTCTTTGATTTGCATCAAAACCTGATCAACTGGAGCCGTCAATGGGGTATAGCTCGTGAATTTCCCGGCATTGTGCTTCGGGCGCCTGCTGTCTCGGATCTCCCCTGTCCGAGGTGCCTTCCGCCCCTTGTCCTGTCGGGTGTCTTCTTGCCTTTCTCTCTTCTTGGGGGGCTTCTCTTCTCTTGCCAGTAACGCATCTTCCGCGTTCATGTACTTTGTTGCCCTGTAAAACACATCTGACATTGTCTTCGGGTCATTCTTGTACAAAGAGAACAGGAATTTACCCTTCCGCAGCCCGTTCGTGAACGCGGCCACTTGTATCCGGTCGTCCGCTTCGTCAATTGTCAACGCTTCTCTATTGAAGCGGGCTATGTAGGATCTCAGCGTTTCATCCTCCCGTTGCTTAATGTTCATCAGACACGCGGTAGATCTCTTGTGACGGTGTCCTCCGATAAATTGGGAGGCAAATAAAGCGCTTAGCTCCCTGAAGGTGCCGACGGAACCGGGCGTCAGCCTGCCAAACCAGGTCCTTGCAGAGCCTTTCAGCGTTGCGGGGAAGGCCTTGCACATGATTTCGTCTGGCGCGCCGTGCAGGTGCATCAACGTCTTGAAAGTTTCCAAGTGGTCCAGCGGATCCTTGGACCCGTCGTAGCTTTCCACCTGGGGCATGCGGAACTTCGGTGGCGTAGGGAACATGATGACATGTGTTGTAAATGGGGAGTCCGTGCGGTGGACGAAGTCGTCGAGGTCGCTGGATACTCGCCCTTTGAGGGCGTTCATCATGAAGTCCATGCGTTCCTTCATCATTCGCATTTCCACGGCCATACTAGACTGGGCATGGCCGTCTACCGGCTGATGGTTTGGCTGTTGCCCTTCAGGCCGGCTCAATGCATGGCTTCCTTCAGGACCTTCATGGTCCCTCTCCTCGGCACTGCTCTCCTCATGATTCTCTCCTTGGTTATCACCCGTCGCGTTCCTTCGCAGCAGTTGCTCTTCCAAGTCAGTGTTGCGCTTCGTCAGACGTTCTACCGCGGCCGCCAGAGTCTGGACTTGTCTCTCTAGGGCCGTGGTGCGTTGTTCGTTGCCTTGGTCGTTCATGGTGGTCGTCCTTGAACGCGTGTGTACCATGCAACCCTTAGTCCGGGAAACACGTAACAGGAATTTGTGCGATTCCCCACAGACGGCGCCAACTGATGATGTCAAGAATCAAACCAGTGAGCTGCAAGGTTTGCGCGCGTTCCGGACGGTCCTGCACAAGTAGGAAAAACCTCAAAGGGAAGTACCGGTGTGGTACCGGCCGACGACCCTCCGATGGTTAAGTTAGTATTTTACACAACTCCAGAGTGCCAGAGTCGGGTCTTAGTATCTGTACCTCGATTTTTTGGAGGATGTGGCGGTATTTATAGTAGTGGTCATGGCCTTTGGGCAAGGCGTGCTGGAGAAGATATCGTTGTACCGAAATTGCCCTCGAGTAGCGTGGGATGCAAGACTCTTCTGGGGTAGCCAAGCATGTTGGACACGATTCCCTTCTTGGGGGTGGGAGTCGTGCTTCGCAAGATATCTGGCTAAGCAGCGTACGCGACAAGATTCACTCTTTCCAGTGAAGCGCACGTGGCAAGACTGGTCTCCGTGCCTGATACCAACACCCGTCTGCCTTCTCCCGTCGCCCCCCTAGGATTGGGGTCGTCGAGATCTGACGTCCGTCGGGTATTTCAGCCGTCACGGATCTAATCGTCGGCGAGTGTGGCCTGCTATCGTCTGGTGGGAGATTTTATCCCTATCACTACTGTTTCTTCACATTTGGTTTTACAGCGGCACGAATAATCTAATTGTGGAGAAGGAATTGTGATAACACTCTAGGCCTGCCTATCAGCAATTTTTTGAAGATTTTAGACCTTAGCAATATTAGTAAATAAAAAAAAAGGCAAAAATGTAAAATTGACCCTCTAACTTTCAGTTTTTTTCATTTCAGTCTTCTAACTTTCAGTTTTGTCATTTCAATCTTCTAACTTTCAATTGTTGTCAATTTGGTATTCCGTTAAACTCTAGTTATGTCCTGTCGTTAATTGAGCCAAAACGACGTAGTTTTGGCTTTTAAAAAAAAAAAAATTTAGAATTTAAAGAAAATTAAAAAAAAAAGCTGATATTAAAAAATAAAAACAGGTAAGGGGAACGACGACGTCGTCGTTCCCCTTACCTGAAATCAAAATCCACGCACTCAGCTACCTTAAATCAAATCAATCAAAGAAAATCGATGCCAACCGAATCGTGTTCCTATTGGAGCTTTTAATAATTACCTCTCCCACCAAAACGCCGTCATCGACGTTGTCGACGACGACTCTCAATTCTGACAGTATAATAAATCCTTAAAACCGACTCTCAACTCTCATATCTCTCATAAGTACAACAACAAACGCAAAACACCACTTATTGCTACCTTTTTCTCTGTGCCTTGCTTTTCTTACCAGGGCTGGCCCGAGGCCTAGGCAACTTAGGCCTAGGCCTAAGGCCCCCACCACAAGAAATATTTGCCCTTTACAAAAAGGTCCCCATCCCATTGTAAAAAGCCCAAAATTTTATAAGAGATATGACTTTTTTCATATTGTTGTGCACTTTTTATTATTAGGGATATTACAAATTTTACTATAGATTTACAAACTGACATGTTACCAATCACAAAAAAGTATTTTAAATATTCATTAATTACATTATTAAAGTTCATCAATCACTTTTATTATCACATTATATTGTGAATATTTTGTAATACCTTTAACATTTTCCTTTTTTATTTCTAACAAGGCCTTAAAAAAAAATTGCAAATGTGTTAGATCATCAATGATGATTAATCTCCCCTAATAGTTTGAACTTTAATATTTGTAAACTAATCTACTACAAAGCCACACATTGAGCTTTAAAAGAACTACAATTTCAGGCTGAGAAGAAGTAGGTATATAACTAAATACCACAAATGCATCCTTCAAGTCTCCTTGAAACGTTCTTATGAACACTACCTACGTGTACTACCTACACTTTGATGAAACCCACTTCATAATGTCGACTCAATCTATCAGATAAATAAAGATTGCCAACTTCTCGGGCCTATCAGCTTTTTTAGGGAAGTGGCAAGGGAAATGCTATTCAACTTAGGACAAAATTTAGGTAAAACACGTGATTGCATTGGTCATTTAACACTGTTGGAATTGGTCATTTAACTGTCTTCAAAAAAATAACATTGTTAATGTAAATACATAGTTGAATTTTATTGAAAAACTTAGGGTTCAGCAGCTAACCTAAGTGACTATATTTAAGTTTTACCGTTCAATCTAATACATTGAACCATTTACCTAGAGCTTGGAAAAAGTTCACAAGTTACTAGATTTAGACTAACCAAAATCTTAGATTTGGATACAGTGTAATAGCTATGTGCAATTACACTTTAACGTGTGATAGAGAAATAAAACAGATAAAAGGGTAAAAAAAAGAAAAATTATGATTCAAATGTTGAAATTAAAAGTGAACTTTTTAGTATCTCAATCCCAAGATCTCAACTTCCCCAATGATTTAATGGTAATCTAATCTAAAATAAGCTCATTTGGGATTGAATATCAAACCTTTTTTTAGCTTAATTAGAAGAATCAACCATTTATGTAATATGTAAGGAAGGAATATTACATCACTAAATAAAATGAATAATTATTACATAAATTAATCTTGACACATTATTTTGCTTTACATTTGTAACTATTGTACACCCTCATAACATGAAGGCCAAGTGTAAAAACCAAAACTAACATATTGAAAGAGAAACACTAAGGTTGAGTTAGATTGGTATGCCAAAAATTGTGACCAACAAGATCTACAACATGAAAGCCTAATTGGCTCACGGGTGCGTTGCGGTGGTTGGCTAGGTATTGTAGTGGATGAGAATGCTTGGTTGGGAGGGGTATTGGTTGCATGGAATGTGTCTATTGCTTAAATGTGAATATTCCTTGGGGGTGTTAAATGCTATGATAAAAAATCTAGGCGTAAAATATTTTTAAGTCAAAACTCCCTCTATTTTATGGTTAACTTGATAATATTTTCAAGTTTACAATATTTTAAAGTCCTAAAACACCTATAAATGGTGAAAATGTTTTACGAAAATTAATTTCAATTGAAATATACGAAACTTTTTTTATCCAAATTATACTCAAATTAAGGTAAAAATATAAAATTTGGATCCAAATTACTTTTATTATTACTATTTTTTTTAAACAGACTTTTTCCGATCTTCAATTTTATCCGGATTACTCCTTAAAAGAAAAGGGAAAGAAAGGATTTCCTTAAAATCTCCATTCTGAATCTTCTGATCTTAGGGTGGTAAGTTGTGTCACAGGAGGTGGTATTAGGTGTTTCTGATGTATGCATTTTTATACTCACATAAAAATGGGTCCCATAAATATAAGACCAACTTTCATAAAAGTGAGGGAATGCATGCATCCGTATTTCCTCTTGAGTCACAGACTCTGTAACTATTAGCTAGCATAAAAAAGGAGCCATGCAGAGCATGCGAGGGTCAGCTTTGACATTTCAGAAATGCAACCAATCAATTCCAACCACGCATCGAAACTCAAACACTATCTAATCCAAGGTCTTGGGCATGATTTGAAATCCACTTTTGTCTTTCAACAAATAGGATGACCCAGCTGTCACCCTTCTATTTTCTGTTCAATTTCACTTTTTTTTTCTTTTTTTAAATCAGTGGTAAGGTAGGGAAATTAAAAAGTGTTTTACCAATGTACGCCTAGTAAACTCTTTTAAAAGGTTTTTATGAAATTAGTGTGTGGCACGTGCAATGATAATCTCATCTACATATATATATAAAACCGAAACTTTTCAAGCTCCCACAATTTTCCACATCAGCATTACTTAAATAAATAAATAAAAAACAAAAATTCTAATTTTACGAAAAAACCGGAAAAACAATTTTCTGCCATTTAAAACAAAACGCGATTTTACTTCTTCTATAACTAAAACTCGATTAAAAGAAAAACTCTCCCTTCTCACAACTTCTCTTCCTTTCTAACCCTTCGACGATTGCTCCTTTCTCTTTCTCTTTCTTCTCATCTAAACACAGTCCTTCCCCTTTAACCTCTCACTAATTCGTTTCTCTCATAAGTTTCTAATGGTGGATTCAACTCAACCAAACCCTTCGCACAATCTGGGTTTCATCCTTAAACATTATCGGTAAGTTTTTTTTTTTTTTGTTCTATAATTTTGGTTGTTAAATATGATTTAGGGTTTTGATTTTGGTTGTTAAATACGATTTGGGGTTTCATTTTTGGGTTTCGTTTTTGGTTGTTAAATATGATTTGGGTTTCATCCTTAGTACTCTTTTTTTTTTTTCAGACCAGATTCTCTCCGCAAACATTATCGGTAAGTTTTTTTTTTTTGCTCTATAATTTTGGTTGTTAAATATGATTTAGGGTTTTGTTTTTGGTTGTTAAATACGATTTGGGGTTTAATTTTGGGTTTCGTTTTTGGTTGTTAAATATGATCTGGGTTTCATCCTTAGTACTCTGTTTTTTTTTTTTTTTTTTTTTCAGATCAGGTTCTCTCCGCAAACATTACTGGTAAGTTTTTTTTTTTTTTTTTTGTTCTATAATTTTCATTGTTAAATATGATTTAGGGTTTCGTTTTTGGTTGTTGAATATGATTTAGGGTTCCATTTTTGGTTGCTAAATATGATTTAGGGTTTCGTTTGGGAGGGTTTCTTTTGAATGATTAGTTTAGATTGATGGATTTGGAGCATAATGGGTTTTATTAATTTCAATTATTGGCGGTGAGAAAATCCATCTGGGATTTTAGAGTTGTTATTCTGTTTCATTGTTAATAATTTTGTTATGTTTTGTGTAATGATATTTCCTGTCCTTTTATTAGACGAGCATCCTTGGCGTGCCCTTGATGTTTTTGTGAGTCATTTGTTTGTGTTTGGATTTAATTTAAGTTTCTAGGTTTATATACAAATGCAAGTATATTAATTTAGTTATTGGAGCAGCATGCCTTTGATGTTTTTGAGTCATTTGTTTGTGTTTGGATTTAATTTAAGTTTCTGGGTTTATATACAAATGCAAGTATATTAATTTAGTTATTGAATAATTAACTTTCTATTGTAGATTATTGAATTATTTTAGCCTCATATGGATTTGTGGTTAATTATATATACTTGGTGGTAGTATTCAGTTGTGATCTTAGCCTCCCAATCCTATAAGTTTTGCTTTCATGTGTTTCAGTTTCATGGCTTTTTTTGATAGTATTGTACAAATGTTATTTTTTTTTGGCTAGGCTCTATTATTATTATTTTTTTTTTTGGCAGATCAAGCATAGATCGGTTCATTAGCTTTCAATCCAGCAATTCAATTTGCAAGGTATTTGATGAGGATAATTTTTCCGTTTCATGGACTGAAAACTATGGCGGCAATTTTTCTCTCATCTTAAATGGTAAATAGAAAGATTTATGTACAAAAATGTTCTTTGATAACTTTTACTATTTTGGATTAAAATGACAAAGAAAAAAAAATAATATGCTTTGAGCCATATTGTAAATAGAAGGTGAAACATATCCTTTTAATTTGGAGTATGTACATGAAATCTTTTAACTTCATAACCAAACTTCATGTTTATGTGGTATAAAAAATACATAGGTACCTACAAAAACCTCATTGAGAGAGAAAAAAAATCCCTTGGTTATACTGAAGCTGGTGTTGCTGCAACATGGCACTCCCTTTTCTTTTTAAAATTCTCTTTTATAGTCTTTTGGAAGTTTTGCAATGATTCATGACTATTGTCCTACTATTTTAAAGTAGAGTAAAAGATCATTCTCAAAAGTGGGTTTGTATATTCAATTTTGTGGTATTTGTCAAGAGGTCAGTTTTTTTCTTTTAAACCTCTGTGCTTTTCTTGGTTTTTATTTTTACTGGGATTTGTTAGTTTTGAAAGGATAATTGTAATGTTTTGTTTGATGGGGTTGCAAAAATATTTTAATGCTCCAATAAGGCTTGCATTTTTGTTCTTCAGAAAGAAGTTTATGACTGCACGTGTAGTTCTTTTCCAATTGCAGTTACATTGAGGTTTATTCAATCTGTTCTCTTCTATTAATGTTTCCTGAATGTGGGTTGAAAATTGGATTCTTATGGTTTTTCTTACAGGGATTTGGCAGTTTATTATCTGGGTTATTTAAAACTATGGATTCTCTGCTTCTGCGTAAAGCTCTTAATACGTTACAGAAATCCTACTACTTGAACAATTTAGAAACTATGAGACTAGAATAGCTAGGTATTTACCAGTCTTCTCCTTTATTTTGTATGGTTTCTTGCATATTTATTGTTAATATGTTTCTATAAAGAATCTGAAATTGGAACCTGATTGCATATTTATTGGTTTTGATATAGGAATTTTATTTTTTAAGTTGAGGTTGTTTTTCTCTTCATTTGTGGTTGAGTTTTTCTGCTTCACTCTCCTTAGAATTTTGACTTAAAAATTGAAGTTTTTCATTGAATTTGATCCTTCTGCTTCACTCCATCATAGAATTTTGATTACCCTATTGAAGTTGTTAATCGAATTTTGGCTGGTACAAATTTGCATGCATTTAGTTTGAAAATTTTAAAGTTGAGATTATTAACATTTACTTCTTTATGATGTTTTGTATTTTTTGAATTTCTGAATTTTTTTTTTCAGGTTCCTTCTTAGGTGATTTTTTTTAGGTGTTGGCAATTATCGTTTCTGCAAGGCTAACAGTAAGTTAAGATTGATGGTGTTCTTGGAAGTTCAGAAAAGAAATCTGATTCTTTACTGAAATAGAGTTTCATTAATCTTTAAAACTAAAATAAAAAATTTTAGGCGTTCAATTGATAATAACATTTTTGTGGACAACACTTCCCTCCCTCACCTACCTCAAAAAAAAAAAAAAAAAAAAAAAAAAAAAAGAAGAAGAAGCAAATGAGCTTAAATATTTGTGGTTAATCTATTATTTAGGTTGTCTATATAAGTATTTATTTATGTATGTGTATGAATCTTGGTGCACGAGAAAACAAAAAGTTTAGGAGTTTTCATCTTGGGTAGAGTATCAATTGCAATTTTTGATTAAGATGATGAGCAATTGAAGTGGAAAGTGAATGTTTCAAATGGACGTACCAAAACATCTGAGGAGAATCCATCAAGAAAAATATCTCAACATATTGCAATGTACTACACGTGAATGAAGATGTTAGAATGCTTCAATTTGTCTCCTTAGCAAAAGGTGTGATTCACTTTGTAAATTTGATTTTATGCTTTTAATTATTTGTTTTATGAGTTACTACACAAGGCAAAATGTACTATCAACTTCTGTCTTTTAATCTATAGACATTTCATACTTTCAATTTATATAAATTTTGCACAATTGTTATCAGCCAACTTTGTAATGGTTTCTAAAATAAAATATAAAAAACCTCTATCTAACAACTAAAACTACATTATACGTACAAATGCTTTGGGTATGAAATTTTTTATGGTGGCATTTATCATTGCTAAGAACATGTTCTACTTGAACTTGCATATTTCATATCAAAAACAACTCAAAGAGATAAACCCGTGCATCGCACGGGTTAGCGACTAGTATATATATATATATATCATATCATATTATATTATATATATATAATAAAAGTTGAATTTAGACGTCATAATTGTGCCAAGTGTCGGCACCAAATTACATAAATTTTTTTTAGATTTTTAGATTTTAAGAAAAAAAAGTTTTCTTCAACTATAATTTCTAAGTGGATATAATTTTCCTTCAACTATAATTTCTAAATAGATAAAAATCGTAATTTAATTAAAGTTAAATGGATAAAAATCTTAATTTGATTAAAGTTAAATTACACTTGCTGTATTTCTAAAAGGATAAAAAATAAAAATCATAACAATTAAAAGCTGTGCATTAGGTGGTTATGTTAATTAGTTGGGTCACGTGGTGCTAAATATTAAACCAAATAAAAAAAAATTAAATACTTCCTCCGTCTTAGTTTGTTTGTTCTCTATTCTATTTTGGGATGTCCCAAAATATTGTTCTGTTTTTAAAAATAAAAGTCATTAATTTACTAATGTTCCTAATATATCCCTTCTTTATTTTCAAAACTATTTGAAAAGAAAACTAACAAATATTTTTTTTTAAAATCATTCTAATTGGGGCATCTTTTTAGTTGTCTCATTAAAAATAACTCTTTTAAAAAAAAAGTTGATAAATTTATTTGAGGGTAGTTTTGTAAACTTATACATTTTTATAAGGCAGACAAGACAATAAATGATGTTCCCTTAAAAAGTTTGACTTTTCAAATATGATAAATAAATTAGGACGGAGGGAGTATTTGCTAAATATTAAAAGACCAAACAATTGGCATATCACGTGGTGGTTTAATTAGTTTTAGACTTTTTGTTTATATAAAATTCTTCAATGTGGAGTGTATGTGTATATATATAATAGGCAAAAACTCCATTTTCGTCCCTATATTTTTAAGCGATTCTCACTTTGGTCCTTAATTTTTTTTTTCCCACCGCTTTTAGTCCCTAAAATCAAAAAAACGATCTCGTTTTTGTCATTACTGTCATCTCACGAACGGAAATAGTATACGTGGCAAACGGAGTGCATAGTTGGCATACTAAATGCTGATGTCAGCATTAAAATAATAATATAATATTTTATTTAACATTTTAAAATGCCACGTCATCTTTAAAAAAAATTAATTTATAAATTTTAACTAAATGAAAAAAGAAAAAACAGAAATAAAACTCAAAAATCACATGAATTGAGATCTAAATGTGTTTTATACAAGATCATCAAGAACACAGACCCAGATATAATAACACAAACCCAGAAATATAAAATTAAAAAAAAAAACTCCAAAACTTGTTACTTTGTTTTCTTTTGCTTTTCTCAAGAACCAAACAACGATCGAAGAGAAACTGTTTTTATGAATCTTCAACTACGCAATTGATATGATCTAACATTAGATCCAAAAAATGAAAAATAAATTCAAAAACAAAATCAGCTAACATTAATCAAAGAAATTATGCAATCGGCAAATGTAAAATCCAAGCAAATTTGAGTAAATAAAACCAGATGATCGGAACTCAAGCAAGGCTTTTTTCGAAGTTAATAGAACCTGAAGAATCCGAAATTAACAAAAACGAAGAAAGTACAGTGCCGACAAAAATTTACAGACCCAAAAAAAAAAAGGGAACCGAAAACTAAGCGTTCAGTTGCCAAGTCAAAGAACCGAAGATCAGTGTGAATCTAGAACAACAATCAAACAGCTCCGAATCCGAAACTGAAAGCAGAAAATTAAGCGGCGGCGGCGGTAGAGCTTGCCGAAGACGTGGAGCGGTGACAAAGCCGATGAAGCAGAGGCTCATGACGAGCACGACGGTCGGCGAGATCTTTAGGTCGGGAGCCTCGTCGGTGTAGGAGGATTACCTTTCTCAACGGTTGTTTGGTTCCTGAGAAAAGCAAAAGAAAATAAATTTTGGAGTTTTCCTCTTTTTGAATTTTTTCACCTAAACTTAGACAGAAACGATCTTTTGGTTCCTGAGAAAAGCAAAAGGAAACAAAGTATTAAGTTTTCAAGGTTTTTTTTTTTTTTTTTTTTTTTTTAGTTTTATATTTCTGGGTTTGTGTTATTATATCCGAGTTTGTGTTCTTGATGATCTTGTATAAAACACATTTAGATCTCAATTCATGTGATTTTTGAGTTTTATTTCTATTTTTTATTTTTTTATCTAGTTAAAATTTAAAAATTAATTTTTTTAAAGATGACGTGGCATTTTAAAATGTTAAATAAAATATTATATTATTATTTTAATGCTGACGTCAGCATTTAGTATGCCAGTGATGCACTCTGTTTGCCACGTAGGCTATTTCCGTTCGTGAGTTGACGGTAGGGACAAAAACGAGATAGATTTTTTGATTTTAGGGACTAAAAGCGGTGGAAAAAAAAGTTAGGGACCAAAGTGAGAATCACGTGAAAATATAGGGACAAAAATGAGTTTTTCACCTATAAAATAATTCATAATTAATACTCATCATACGATTCTTTTGCACTATTCTTCTTTTTTTTTGTTCTACCTACAATCTCTATTATTCTCTTCTTCTATAATTATAACATTGTCAAACCATAATTATAGAATAGATTGAAACCTATAACATTGCCAATCAAGGGATGTGTAGAATTGATGTTTTATTAAAGCTTTATTATAACATTGCCAGTTGTTTTTGTTTTTGGTTGGACGTATACGTGTGATTGAATAGATTTCAATCTTGAAATATGAACACTTGTTGTTTCCATTGAATCCGTATGTTATAATTGAAATGCTTTATATGTTGGGGTTTATATGGAGATATACAAAGACTGAAATCCTTTAATGAAATTTTTTCCTAATAGGATTAGAATATTACTTTTGAGGGTTTCTAGCATATTAGGGTTCTTGACAGTTATCTGGAAAGCCTTAATGTTTGATCTATAAAGTTGAACTTTGAAGTCGTGGTTGCGCCATGGCTTCACCAAATTGCAGAAATTTTTTTAAATTTTTTGAAAATATATAATTTTTGTTGTATTATAGTAATTTCTAAGTCGATAAAAATCTTAAGTTGACTACAATCCAAACTCTTTATCTAATCCTAGATAAAAAAAGGTCTATCTAATCCATATATTTTTTTAAAATTATATTATTACATGTAAAAAAACAACGTATAGCTAATAAAGTTTATTTTCAAGCAAATTATCTTTAATATAATATAAGAGTGTAATTTTGAATAAATTTTCTTTCTTTTAACGTACAACTATTCTTTTTATCTAAAAAAAAAAAAAAGAATTGTTCTCTTGGTCTATCCAAAAAAAAAAATATCTTTCTGTTTATCTAAAAAAAAAAAAAAATTGTTCTCTTGGTCTATCCAAAAAAAATATCTTAGGGAGTGAGTACTGAGTACATGTCTAGATGTTCTGCCATCAAAAAAGTAAAATCAATTCTAATTAAACCCTTTGTCTCAAACTCAAACTCTTAATAATTAATCTTTCCCACTGTGTTACAATTATTCATAAAGTTAAGGAAAAAAAATGTTGATATCAACATTAAGCTAAATAGAGGAAAGTTGATAAGAAAAAGTAAAATTTTGTATTTATCCAAAGATTAGTAGAGGAAAAGTTGATAAGAACAATTAAGATTTTGTGTCTATCTAAAAAAATTGTTGCAATTTTTTCTTACCTTCAAGTATATCTAAAACTTGCGATTAGATCATAGGGAATAAAAATCAATCAGAAAAAAAATTATAAATATTTTTGCTCCACCTCCCTCAAACTTCTCAATCGGACTGTTCATGAAGGTTATATTTTTTGTATTCTTAGTTTTTTTTTAAAAAAAAATATATTTTTAGCTGGATGGTTTTGTTCTATAATGAAAGTACCACAGTGTATTGTACTAGGTCAAATTGTGTGGATACTTTTAAGGATGTCTACAATGAAAGCTACAGGTTCTATTTCCTCTCCAAGGTTATTTAACTCTATCTTGTAATTTTTTTTCCTTTTTTGTTTCATTATGTTCATAAAATACATCATATTATTTATACTACAACTAACTATATTGGAACTCTTTGAAGCTATAGAGTTTGAAGGGAACTTTGAAAAGCTTAGTTATTTTGACCATCTCTATTTGGCCATGGAGGGAGGCATGTACTCATTTGTGGAGTCATGGATGCTATTTTCATGTATCGTAAAGATTTTTATTCCATAATTGGTAAGTATGATCAATCCTCATTACTTCTGGTAAGTATTCTTTATTCTTTTGCCTAAATTTTCTAAGGAGAAAAAAATGGAAGTATTCATGTTATTAGAATTTTGAAAGTGATTATTTACAATAGCTTGAATTGTCGGAACTTAATTAACTAGATCTTCATCAACCATAATCTATTGGGATATGATCACAACAAAGGATTCTCAAGAAAGATAAAAACCTTAAAAATTAAGGTGTAGTTGGCTTAGCAAGTTTGGGTCAATTGAAATATACACCGGAATTGGATAAGAAAATAATTGCTAAAATGAGATTTATTGAAGGTGTAGGTTAAAAAAGGATATTGGTCAAGATATGGCATGATGCATTGAAGTTTTAAACACCTTGAAGTTATAATCTACATCCCAAATGCATCATTTACTCATAATATAGATTGTTGTTCACAAAATTAGCCAAGGAGGATGTGCAATCCTCACAAAAGGTATTACTTTTTAATTCTTATGACATCTCAATGCTAACGAAGCTATTTTCAATTATCAATGCAAACTTATTGCCAAGGTCTTAATTCTTAGTATTTCTCAAAAATATTTCTTGAAGTTTATATTTACGCCTTTGCTTTGATAGGTTTAAATTCGGTGCCTCCTCCATCGCTTTCAAATACGAAAATTCAATTCTTATGTAAATCTCACTACTTTTATTATATTCTTTATATTACACATGATTATATAATAAAAGTTAGGCTTAGATACTGTAGTTGTGCCAGGTGACTTCACCAAATTGCAGATTTTTTTTTTAGATTTTTAGATTTTAAAAATATATATAATTTTTCTTCTTTCTATAATTTCTAAGTTGATAAAAATCTTAATTTGATTACAATCCAAATTCTTCATCTTATCCATGTAAACCTTTTTTTTTTCTTTACGTGTAGTGTATTATAAAAATGCATTAACTTTCTTATTTTTTTATTACTACACTACACATAAAAAGAAAACATTTATATAAAAAAAAAAAAAAGTCTAATGCATCTTAAAAAAAAGGTCTAATGCATCTTAAATTGCAGCAACCTATACTATACTAAAAAAAGAGGTCTAATACATTTTGAATTGCAACAATGTAGACTTAGTGTAATCTAATTCATCTTATTTTTTAATTACCATAGTGCACGGTTTAACTTATATTGTAATCTAATTAATTGGATAATGAACATATCCTTAAAGTAGTTGAATGCAACAGGGAAGACTGATGGGTTTAAGGTGTAGAGTCTTTCTTAAGACAGACCGTAAATGATAAACCATGTAGCTATGTATTGTATTAAGCATTCTACGTTATGCAATTTTCAGGTTCTGCTCCTTTCTTCTTCTTTTTTTGACGTTAATTGTGACAATTTTATTCCTAATTGGTTAGAAATCCAACTTCTTCACCATCTAACTTCTTAGATTGTACGTTTTGCAGATATGTACTTGTCTTTTTTTTTTTTTTTTTTCATCAATGATTAGGTGTTGTGTATTTCTTGCCTTTTGTTTAAGCTAATTTTCTTAACTTTGATCTAATTTATATGAATAATTCAATTCTCATGTGATGTTATGAGTCTCTCTACTTCAGATTTTTAATATTTAGTAATTTATATTGTTCTTAATTATTTAATTGAGGTTTTCACCTAAATATTCTTTCAATTATTTTTTTGGATATTTTTAATTATTGAATTCAAGGTTTTTTCATTTGAATATGCAGTGCAGAGATATACTAAGTATCAAAGTAAGATTAGCATTGTTCTTGCAACAAGATGATTGCCACTTTGCCAGGAGGATTGAAATTCTCTTGAATTTCGTTTGGTACAAACCCTCTTACCAAATCAAAAGTTAGCAACTCAAACTCAAAGAGCAAGACTGCAAGAGACTTCCATGTTGGATGGTAAAAATCCTTAAGACCTACATTTATCTCCTCATGTTTGGTGTATTTGATCAAAATTTTTGGCCTTCCTGATATAATATTATTGAAATGTTACTAGATAAAACTCATTTTTCCTTTCCAGTGGGTTGGATATGAAACTTATTTTCAAATATATACTATGCAGAATTAAAATAAAAAAAAATCCATAAATGAATAGATGGTATAAGTATAACCATCCAAAAATAGAATAGAAAACTATTGACATTTTTCTTTCTTTTTTTAAATAATAATTTGCAAGTAAATGGAAATAAGAGAATAAAATAGAATTCAAGTTTCTACTAAGAATTCTTTTCATATAAAGTATAAACAAAGAGCTTGGTTATAAAGATTTTACTTCATATAAACATTTATCCCATTGTATATTTTGAGTATCCAAAAACAATGTAAGAAGTTGTTGGAGATAGATTACCCAAGTTCACAAAAGAGGAGGTTAAGACAGTGAAAGGTTCAATGGATTTTATGTTATCTTCATCATCCTCCTTATTCTCTCTCTTTTAGCCTTATAGGTTGAACAAATGGTTTTATTCTCTCTTTATTCAAAACAAAATAGTGAGAAAATTACGTGGCGTATGAAAAGTTTTGCAATTTTTTTTTAGTTCATTGCAATTTTTTTTAAAATATATGAATAAAATCGTGTAACACAGGGATCTTTTACATGTATTTTAGTAAAACCCTATTTATATAGTCTAATATAGGAAAATAATTAGTAATAATAATTGTTTGTGAAAAAATAGCACATTGCTCAATAGTTGTTTCCGAAGGTATAGTAAAAAAAGTACTGAACTGCTAATAAAGAACTAAAGGGGAGACCCAGAGAGAAGGAGTAGTTGTGGTGCCACAACTTGTGGCACCAGACTTATTTAGAGAGAAGAGTCTAAGAGTCATTACCCAAAGCCAAACATGACTCAAAAAACGTAGGAGTTGTCAATTTCATGTGCATCAAACTAGGGTCCATGGTCAAAGGATAAATATCAATAAAATTAAATAATAATAATAATAATAATAATAATAATAATAATAATAATAATAATAATAATAATAATAATAATAATAAACCTTCTAAAGTGTCCTCTTCTTCTTCTGGTCATCGTTCGTGAAAGAGCTTAGGATTTTTTATTTGAAAATTTGGATTAGTGACTGCATTTTTTTTTTTTTTTTGGTAGAGCTTAAGATCAAATTGTATCGATTAGCAGAATTAGAGCCACAACCCCAATCGAAGGAGTATACAGTAAGACTTAAAATCTTTTGGGCCAACATTTTGGGCCATAACTGTGGGCCTCAGGTGTAGAGAAAACTGGCTCAGACCGTCCTTTAACTTGGAGTAGGGCCTTGTTTTTTATTTATTTATTTTTTATTTGAGAAGTGGCTTGGTAGTATATATGAGGTGGCGCGTTCCAACTCGAACTCGAACTCAATCTCAAACTCAAACTCTAGATTATGGGCTTGTACGTCTTGGTGAGCATCAACAGTCTCAGGCTCTAGGCTACAAAAATGAAAAAAAGAATTTAAAAATAACTAAAATGTCTCTCCTAAGTTTCCTAACCACATCTTCCATCAAATGTATAAATTCTTCGATAATATATATAAATATACACACACTCAATCATTATCAAACGAACATAAGGCGAATTTGATTTCCAACCTAAAATGGAATACCAAAGAACAAACTCATTTAGGATTAAATATTTTCTTAGATCTCACAAGCCAATGATGTTAGAACCACAATTAAAGACACAACTTTCCCATAACTTCTGTACATGGTGAGTTGTGAGTGGTGAAGTTGTGGACCCACCACTTTTATTTCACCACTCACTACTCACCACGTGAGTAAGTTGCAGCAAAAATTGTGACCTTAGTTATGATCCTAGTATATATATTGTGACTTTCAATAATAAACAATTAAGCTTTGCTAAAACTTTATCACAATATTTAAATTTTCGTAATGAATGATGTCATATGCTACAATTGAAACTCTTCATCAAATATCTTCAACAATACACAATGAATCATACTTTCTTCTTTATCATTTTATATGAGTCTAGGTACAACTTTTAGCTTAATTAATTTTAAACGAACATCCATTTTAGGCAAGAAGAGGAAAAAAAAATCACAAAAGGCATGTGTCATAGAATTTTCTATTAGATAAATTATAAGTTTCGAAATTAAAAAAAAAAAAAATGTTCTTTAGCTGACAAATAAAACATCCTATACCATCATTCTAATCTTCCAAGCATTACTACTATCTAAAACTTAAAATATGTGAAAAAAAATTTTGGATATTAATGAGAGTATTTTAGACATTACACAATAAAATATTTTAAGAATCATAAGCTTTCATTAGGGGTAAACTGAGAGAATAACAATATAACATATTTGCTATTTTCCAAAATATTGAGGAAAAAATTCATTGACTTTAAAATTTATGGAGGAATTTTATAGTACCCTGAACATAAAAAATGAAAAGTGTTTTATCCTAAGTTTTTGTTTTTGTTTTTATTTTTATTTTTATTTTTTGTTTTTGTGTGTAAAAGTATATGTTTTTACCTAAAATGATGCGTAAAGAAAAAAAATATAAAAAGTCTATCCAAAAACTGTATTTGAAATAGTGAATTTTGGCTTAACAAAATTGATTAAACTAACAAAAAATTCCTAGAAACACAACAGAATTGTACAATATTTTCATAATAACTTTATAATTTTGTTATATTTTATTTTGACTTAGATTGACAGCTCAGCAGTTTTGAAAATATCGTGATGACAACAAAATGTCTTAACATTTTCACGAAAGAAATGCTATGTCTACTACATTTTCACTACAAATCATAAGTAGTAGATTGTTACAATAAAATAGATATTGCCATTAGCAAATAAATACTAAGAAACTATAATAATAAAATAGATATTTTTATGTTAAATAGTTACCCTTTGTGTGTGACATACATTTTTTTTTCATGTATATAGATTCATACTTCTTCAAATAGAAATTTTATCTTAATTTTCTCACTCAAGAGTTTGCACATGCGACCCTAACTGTTGTATAAAAATGGGCTGATAAAAACGAGCCGTTTAGTCTTCTTTTTTTTTTTCCCCTTTTAAGTGATTATTATAATAGGAAATAAAATTCAGTTGGGTTTTATGCATTAAGGATTGGATGTGATAAAAAGTAATGGTGGGCCTGGGCCCGACCCAGTTCTAAAAGACAAGACAAAGGCAGTTGTTCAAACTAGTCGATATATCTATACTATTATTTAAGAGACTTTCCCTGTTTGAATTTCTCATTTTTTAGTTCAAAAATGCCTCTACACCCTTATATTTAAGTAGAGACAAAACTAAAAGACAATTTGGTAAAAATGCAACTCTAACTCCCACTAAAATATTGTCTAAAAAATAGGACAATTTTTCTTTTAATTTTCAAATTTCTTTATCCATTTATAAATTAGATTTGCAAAATAAAAATTATATATATAAAATAAAAACATAAATTTTTTTTCCCTATAAAAAAAAGCCTTATTGCACGTGTGAAACGCGTGTGATGAGGCTAGTATAAGTTCACAAAGGAGGCATTTCAATCCCAATTCTTCTCAATCCGATTGCAAGGCTGTAATCTTTGTAAGATGTTTATCTTTTTTGTTGGTGACAACGGTACTAACCATTCCTTAATTACTGCTCTTGCATCTTGGTTGATAAGGTTATACCAAATTGACGAATGTGTCAAAATCCTTTTGTTCATGGTTAAAATAGCTTCTTTGCAGTGGTAAAGACTATAGACTCTCAAGTAGTTAAGGATTTGAGCAGGTCATTTTCCTTCACCAATGAAATCTGCCACATAATTTGCTTTCAAAGTGCCTGCTATGCATCAAGTTGCTATCAAGATTCGAACAAGTCCGCATACGCAAAGCTCATAGCCCCTTTGAATACTTGAATTTGTTAGCTATGATTGGTATGTTGAAAACATTTCAAGAGGATTGCTTGCGTTGCGGTTCCCTCCTTGTGTTGATTTGCTTGTAAATATCATGGGTTTGTGTATTCTTTCACCCAGATGCCCCATCTTGTGTATACTGATCAATTGCAACTTCTCTTGTACCATAATGCTATTGGATAACCTTAGTAGCAGTATCTTTGCCTTATAGATAAGTTACAGTGAGCCTTCATTTCAGGAATTGACTTCAATACTTTTTTTTTATTCTGCTAGAATCTTTGCCATAGGAAAATATGCTGCTAAACATTTTTCCATGATAGACAGGGACGGATCTACGGGGCCATGCCCCCCCCCCCCCCCCCCTCCCCACATTAAAAAAAAAAAAACTAGTATAAAAAAATTAAAATTTGCCCTTAAATATATTATATATATACATTTGTCTCTCCTTCTCTAAAATATTTAGATATTGACCTATAAAAAAAGAAATAAGTAAATAAAATTCATGCATCTTTAACTACAAAAATAAATATGGATTAAACAAAAATCACACACAAAATAAGAAATACTTATTTTGTATCTTATACTTTGTTGATGCATTTTATAATATGATATGTTTAATAAATACTTATTTTGTATATAGTATTTTGTTGAATATGAAATAGATGTTAGTTTTTATTTTCATAATTTTTTTTTTTTTGATTTTAAGCTTTGGCCCCCCCATATACGAATCCAGGTTCCGTCCTTGATGATAGAAAATTGGACAGCAAGCATGCCAATGATTCTTGTAATATGCAAGGAGAGATATGAGCCCCTTGGATTAAGGAATAACGATGAGAGTCAAAGGAAGCTTCTGAATGAATCATAGCTACAGGAATAATTTGATATGAATGTGGCAACATGAAAGCTCGAAAGTTTGGCCTTTGTTGTTTTGTTAGTAGTGGCTGATTTTATGAGTTTTAGAAGTGTTCTCGCAGGCTTAGTCATTCTATGAAATATCTCTTGTGGAGAATCTTTCGTATTGTAAGTTTGCACGAAAAAGCTTCAGCGTTAGCTGTTCTCTGTAATATATGATTGTTTTACAGCTTGGATCAAACTTGTCCAGCTTCAGTTGTTTATTGTGACAAGTGCTATTTTATGACCTGAAACTTTGTGCACTCAGCTTGTTAATGGCTGCTGTTTGTGAGCTAAAATTCGGCGCTTTCATTTTTTTTTTTTTGGTTAATGCTTGATATTGCTAGCAAGGATTTGGTGGTCTCAGGCTCTCAGCCCTGCTAACGGCTGATGTTTTGAGCTAGGATTTGGTGCTCTCAGCCTTTGTTTAGTTCTTAATGACTGTTGTTGCAACCAAGGAATATGTGCTCTCAGCCTTTTATGAAAAGGAAAAATGTTGTAATGTGGAAAATCAGTTATTTATTTATTTTATGTAATCCAGCAAGCATTGTAACTAAGGTTTTTGCTCTTTGTTACTTGTTTATTCTCCTTGCTCATTTTATTCTTTATATATATATATATATATATATATATATATGCATACTTGCACGAATTAATTATGCAGGATAGGAAAGAGCCATGAACATAAGAGAAGGGCAGCATGTTGGCCTATTTTCATGCAAAAATGTTGATAGTAGTAACTAGTAATGGATACTAAAGAGTAAAGGGACATGCATGACATACTTGCTGTGCCTTCTCCTTTGTTCTACAGGGGGATAAGACCTGTCCTTAGGCATGATAGAGTTTCATCCATTTGCCATTGATAAGGTTGGAAAGGATTGTTCCATTCAGCCAGGGCGAAATGTTAGCTTTGAGGATCATCCGTCTTTCAACTAAACATTTTTTTTTTTACTGCTTTTTCTGTACGTGATGTTCACTTGCTTTTGGTAGTGAGTGTGTTCGCGTGTGCGCGAGCTTTTATTGCACTCTAAGATTTCTTCTTTTTTTCTATTTCTTACTATTAACTATTAGATTATGTACATAAAATATTGTCAAGAAAGGGGGTGGTTTAGCGGTTATTGTTGATTTTCTGTTAATTTTAATTCATAGGTTCCTTTGTACTTTTTGTTAATACATTAGTACTTAATGGTACCAGCGCACAAAGGAGGTGGTTTATGAGTCTTTGTTGATATTCCATAGATTTTGATTCATGGGTTACTCTATGCATCTATCTATCTATATATATTAATAGCCAAAGCACAGAGAAGATCTAATTAGATTTTAATTAGATTCTCAATTTTGTGTCACGTGTCTTATTTATTTAATTTTTAATTTTGTGTCAAGTGAATTATTAAGTGTAAAAATTAAAGAGTCCAAATTCAATTAGACTCTAAATTGGATTACAATTAGAGTCTAATTTTTTGCCACGTATCCATTTAAGTTTTAATTTTTGTGGCAAGTAAATTATTAGGTACAAAAACTAAATAGTTTAAAACCAATTAAATTTATATTATATATATATATATATATATAAAAAGTGTAAGCTAATACTATGTATTATTTGAACCTCTTCTAAAAAGAATGTATAATTTAAACCATATAATTGTGATTATTTTTAATTGTATGCATGCATATGTACGGAGCTACACACTAATTTTGTTAATACATTAGCAATTAATGGTACCAGTACACACAGGAGGTGGTTTACAAGACTTGGTTAATTTCACAAATTTTGATTCTTGTGTTACTCTATGCTTTTTGTTAGTATCAATAGGCGAACTATCTAAGCAATCATATTCTTACCTGTTTGTTATTAGCTTATTTTTCAACATTTTGAAATGGTTGTATTTCCTAATATTTCTAACAGAGACATTTAGGATTCAAATCCTCCAACCCAATTGATTTATCTAAAAAGAAAAGAAAGAAAAAATGGTTTTTTATTTATTTGTTATAAGAGTTGTACTTTAAATAACTTGAAACTCTTGCTAATCTAATTTTAGGTGAAGTTGAATTTAAAATTTCTTATAAGTTAGGAAATATATTTTTATTTATAATCAATCTAGGTAAAAGAGTTTTTGATCCACAATAAATATCTTAATAATTAATGAAAGTGTAAATATTTTTACGCATATAGTAGTATGACCTAGTTTTCTATGAGAGTAGTGATTAGTACATAGCTAAGTATTGAATAATTGCTTAAAATGAACTATGTCAATGACTCTTGTGACCAAAACACTTTAATTTTAGCTCATGTGTATTGAATAATTACTTAAAATGAACTATGTCAATGACTCCTATGACCAAAAAATTTTAATTTTGAATTCAAAATTAGCATTTTGAGGAGATAAAATACAACATTTGAGGCTACGAGCACTATTTAACTTTTTTGATGCATCATGTAAGAAAGGAAGGAATAAGTGTTAACCTTTTACGTGGAGTAATGTTGCTTGAGATGATTAGGTATTAGATCTTCACATGCCTTATCAGATTTTGTAACCAAATCCACTTGCATTCCCCAACAATTACTATAAAATTATAATTTGTTGTTTATTTTTCACACTCAACTATCATGATCTCTCCCAATCCCAAACCATGTAAAATTGAGAGTTTTATGCACTAAGTATGACCTTTTGAAGAATACTCCTCATTGAAATAATGCACCATTAGATTTCTAAAGAAACCATAACTAAAGCATGAACAAACACATATAAGATTCTTAGATGTTTAATTGTTATTAAAATAAAGGATGCAATTTTTTTTTTCAATTGTGATAATTAAAATTTCATGATAAGAAGATGTAAATTTTCACACATCAAAATTTATGCTTTCTCATCACTTGTAGATCTAAAATAAAAGCGAAAATGCTATAGGTTATCTACATAATTTTTCACCATAAATTCAATCTTCCACTCTCTAAAATAATACCAACATATTTAGTTTTAAGAAATTGTTGTCATGCCGAATGGGTGTGGGGGGGGGGGGGGGGACATGTGATAGGACATATCCAACATATTTTGAGAGAGAGAGAGAGAGAGAGAGAGAGAGAGAGAGAGAGAGAGAGTATAAAAAGCATACTTGGCCTTTATGCATGTTTGATTTCATATAACCCTTTTATAAACAATTTACAAAAATAGATATTTATGAATCTCGAAAAAACAAATGATGAAATAAGTGAAAAGAAAAAAAAAAGGAATAATAAAACCCTTGTGGCATGAATATGAGATACACATTTAAAAATATAAGAGTAACATCCAGACCTGAAGTAATCCGCTCACTCAAAGCTTCAATGGAATAGATATAAAAGCATCCATGTGGCCTTTGCATTCAAGAGTCAAGATAACATTTAGAATTTTATTCATTGAGTGTGGAATTATACAGCTGGAAAAATTAATTGAGGGTAAAATTTTAAAATTGGAGGAATTAATTTCTCAACAAGTGTAGGAGTCTCCCTCTATCCAAATTTCAGCATTATCAATTTCTTTTGCTTATTTGGCAAACTTTAATGAAAAATTTAGAAAATATATACTCATGGTTTTAGTTGAAATAGAATTTTGGATGAAATAGAATTTTACAACTGATATAGTGGTTTTAGTTGAAATAGAATTTTACAACTGATATAGAATTTTAGATGAAATAGAGTTTTAGTTGATATAAAATTTTAAATTGTAACTTTAATTTTCAAAGAGATTATAAATTTAAGCAAAGTAAGAAAAGAAAAAAAAAAAAAAAAAAGAAGAAACTAGAAACAAACGATAAAAACAATTCATGGTGGGCATGGCCCAGCCCAGTTCTAAAAAACAATGTGGGTCTAACTTCTATTAACTATATTAAAAAGTGTGAAGAGGCTTGAGTGTTTGGTTGGATTTAAAATTTGGTGTGTCTTTCTTTATGCGCACTATTTTGGGCTTATCAACATTGTTTTTTGGTTAAGTCATATTTTGTTTGTTTTGGTGAAGCGCGCTGATAAAAACGCACTGTTTCATACACAAATTTCACTTCATTTTAGCTCACCCAAAGACTCAGGAACAGAGAAACAAAGAGTGATGGACAGGCAGGCCGGCAAAGGGGAGTAAGTTATATGAAGTTAAGGAGATGAGATGATTGAAAGCATTGGATTACAAGTTTAAGGTCCGTTGAACTTGAAACTTTTGGAGAGAGTTATCATGGTTTTTTTTCTTAAAAATCTGATTTGAGCTGGGCATTTTTTTTTTTTTTTTTGGGTTATATCAACCAAAAAATGGGTACGCCTAAACTTCTATTTTTAATAAACTCAATAAATTGAGATTGCTTGTGGGTCTCGAATTTTTTTGCAAGTTATGTTAATTTTTTTTCTTTCTTGGTGTTCTGGGTTACTAGATTATGGAAGAGTAATGTGTTCTTTTAGAATCGAACAGAATAGAATTGTTGGTATTTTGATCTTGTGGTTCATCCATTTGGTGGTCCATCTGTTTGGGTTGGGTTTTCTTTTCTTTTTCTAAAGAATTTAATCCGAAATTTAATTGGGTTTTTTCTATAAAAATTATGTGGCAATTGCTTATCCAGTCAGGCATTTCAGTTTTTTTTTTTTTTTTTTTTTCAGTTAAATTTTGTGCATTTGAGTGGCTGTCATAAACATTCATGGTGGGCCTCGGCCCGGCCCAGTTCTAAAAGACTAAGGCGGTTGTACGTTGTCTATATAAATATCTCAAACGAGCCGAATCCTTAATTCAAAATCCGATTGGAAAGTGAAGTCTCGCACTCTCTCCAAATGCCAAAACCCTAGAAGATCAAAAGCTCCTGAAGATGAAGATAGATTCGGAATATGAATATGAATTTGAGATCGCTTTCTGTGCGCGTATTATTGATCAATTTCAGTGGTATGCAATGAAGGTCACAGAGCCATACTTCCGTTCATCTTCTTCGGCGAAGTATAAATATGGGAAGAACAAAGAAGTGAGGAGTATCGTGAGCAAGGAGCTGTTGGTTCCGATTTCGGTAAGCAAATATAGCTACAGACGCGGGCTACCTGTAGCAGTTCTAGGCTCTCATATGTATTGTCTTGGTCCCATAGAGCCTAATACCACTAGCAATAGCAACCAAGTGTGGACTCTAGACCTTACTAGTACTAGTAGTAGTAATTGTTGGAAACCTGGTCCTCACACGAATTTTACTAGATCGAATCCTCATGTGATGGTCCTTGACAACAAGCTATATGCACTGGGTTCTTGTCATCCCGATTTTGAAGCCGATAGCAGTGGCTGTGGTTGGATGGAGGTTTTTCACCCAAAGTTAGGAACTTAGGAATCCCTGCCCAATCCTCCATCTCGATGTTTCCTTCAGAGTATTATGCTTTCCGCACCTCTCCATGACAAAAAACAGATTGTTGTAGCTGAGCGTTGGAATGGTCGTGTTACATTCTATATTTATAATGTCGAGACTCGACGTTGGGCAACACTCGATCCTCCAATGCGAGACGTTATGTCTGCCCAGTTCAAGGGACGTGACGGGTATCCTAATGAGGACACCATCACTGCTTTACGACCTGCAGTTGTTGGACATACTCTCTATTGGGGCTTCCTTGATGACCAGAACTTATGCGTACAAGCATACAATCTAGATACGGATGTGTGGTTCTATGGTCGTCTCGACTTGCGCTCCTCAGTTTTATGGAAGGGTGAATGCTTGCCTAGTCAATTATCTACTTCTTTGCTCCACTTGACTGATCACAAATTCTGCTTTCTCTTCTTGAGCGTCGGCAGAGGAAGCTTCCTTAATTGTCTCATATTTGAGGTTTCTCTAATTTCCCGCAAAAATTATCATTATCACGATAATGACGAAGAGGACGACTTCTCCCGTAACCTTCGCCGTGATCGTTGGAACACGCCTTTCTCCAAATTGGGTATTTCCATTGTCTCCATCCATAAGTATCCGTTCCTTGGTAGCTTAGTCTACCACACCGTGTTGCTGTAAGTTTACTTACTACATTCTTTCTATTTCCCTTTACTTTGTCATGCCACCTTTTTTTTTTTTTTTTTAAATGCCCAAACAAGCAAACATATAGTGGCACCACCAATTGTATCTGGGTGTTTTGACTACCATTAACAACAAAACACCAAGTGTTTGATATCTACACAAAAATTGATCTTGCAAATCCTTTATCACATCCCCCCTTCCCCTTTATAATCTTTGCTCCAAGCATTTATTTGATGTGCACCTTTGAAGAATAAAACAGTACAGTCATTTATTTGTACATCATCTAACTCGCAGTTTAACTTGCAGGGATGCTGGATTTTATACATCAAAGAAGAAGAAACCAAAGTTGTCACGTAAACCAATTGAGAGCCCAACTTGCAGGGATGCTAGACTTTATACCCCAAAGATGAAGAAACCAAAGTCTTCACATAAGCCATAAAGCCAAGTGAGACCATCAATGATATTTATCTTAGAAGGTTGCTTCCTCGAAGACTAAGTTTCTATTGCTTGTGATTTTATAGACCCTGAACTCTTTAGTTTATTTAGAATCATTATGGATAATCTGTATTACAAACTCAGTTAGAACTTAATAGTTATGAATGAATCAAGCTTTTGTTTTTATGTTCATTTTGTCTATTGTTTTCCGTAGATGTTAAGAACATTTTTTACCATCAAGGTGATTTAAGGCTCCATTGAAATTAATTAAAAGCCTCCTTAATTTGGAGATTAGTTAATATGCTGCAATTGAACATAGCTAAGTCCAACTAGTTTATGGTCATTGTTCTTCACAAAGATTGAATTCAGCACTGTCGACCTAGTCATATCATCGTTAGGTTGTAATCTCTGTAAGACGTCTATCCTTTGTGTTGGTGACAATGGTACTACCAATTCTTTACTGCTCTTGCATCTTGGTTGATAAGGTTAAACCAAATTGATGAATTTGTCAAAATCCTTTTGTTCATGGTTAAATTAGCTTCTTTGTAGTGGTAAGGACCATAGGGTCTCAAGTAGTGGATGATTTGAGCAGGTCATTTTCCTTCACCAATGAAGTCAGCCCCAAAATTTGCTTTCAAAGTGCCTGCTGTGTATCAAGATTCGAACATAGTCCCCATACGCAAAGCTCATAGCCCCTTTGAATACTTGAATTTGATTTGCTAGTAAATATCATGGGTTTGGGTATTCTTTCACTCAGATGCCCCATCTTGAGTATACTGATCAATTGCAACTTCTCTTGTACCATAACTATTGGATAAGCTTAGTAGCAGTATCTTTGCCTCATAGATAAGTTACTGTGAGCCTTCATTTCAGGATGATTTAGATACTTATTTTTTTGGTTCAGTTTGAAATTTTACCATAGGAATCTATTGTAGATAAGTTAGTCATTCTATGAAATGTCTTTACTTGTGGGGAATCTATCGTATTGTAACTTGCTTTTTTGCATGAAAAAGCTTCAGCATTAGCTATTCTCAGTAATGTATGATTGTTATGCAGCCTGGATGAAGTTCGTCCAACTTTAGTTGTTTATTGTGACAAGTGCTATTTTATGACCTGAAACTTTGTGTACTCAGCTTGTTAGTGGCTGTAGTTTGTGAGCTAATATTCGGTGGTGTTGTTCTTTTTTTTCTTTTTGTTAATGTCTGATATTGAGAGCAAGGGTTTGGTTCTCTTGGCCTTGCTTTTATTCAGTTGCTGATGTTTTGAGCTAGGATTTAGTGCTCTCGGCCTTTGTTCAGTTCTTAATGGTTGTTGCTTCAACCAAGGAATATGCGCTCTCAGCCTTTTATGAAAAGGAATAATGTTGCTCTGTGGAAAATTAGTTTTTATGTAATCCAGCAAGCATTGGAACTTGTGCAAACGGAAGATTTCACTCTTTGTTACTTGTTTATTCTCCTTGCTAATTTTTTTTCTCTCTTACTGTTTGTTTTGTTTTGTTATATGCGTGCTTGCATGAATTAACTTTGCAGGATAGGAAAGAAACATGAATATAAGAGAAGGGCAGCATTACATGCTTGCTGCCTTCTCCTTTGAGGGGATAAGACCTGTCCTTAGACATGATAGAGCTTCAACCATTTGCCATTGATATGGTCGGAAAGGATTGTTTCGTTCGCCTAGGGCAATATGTTAGCTTTGAGGACCATCTGTCTTCTAACAAAACTCTCTTTTCTTTTCCTGCTTTGATGTACGTGATACTCGCTTTTGGTAGTGTTGAGTGTGTTCATGTGTGCGCGAGCTTTATTGCACTCAAAGACTTCTGTTTTGCTATTTCTTACTATAAACTTGAAGATTATGTAAACAAAATTGTCAAGAGAGGAGGTGTTTTAGCGGTCATTGTTGATTGTCTGTTAATTTTAATTCATGAGTTCTTTCATGCTTTTTGTTAATACATTAGCAATTATTGATACCAGCACACAAAGGAGGTGTGGTTTTTGAGTCCGTTGATTTTCCATAGATTTTGATTCTTGGGTTACTCTGCATTTTGTTAATACATTAGCAATTAAAGGGACCAGTACACAAAGGAGGTGGTTTAGGAGTCTTGGATAATTTTCATAGATTTTAATTCCTGTGCTTCCCTATGCTTTTTTTAAGTATATAATTCGAGGTGTGTTTCAAATTCATTTTGGCCCAGAAAAAAAAAAAAAAAAAAGGTTGCCCTTCTGAAGAACGAAGTTTCAAATTTAAACTAAGAGAAATTAAAAAAATATTAATAAAAGTTGTTATGGAGGGTATTTATAGCAGAATTCATTCAGCGTGTTATCTATTGTTTTAATGTTACTGCTTTTAAATCAAAGTAATTTTTTATATGAAATAAAATAAAACAAAAATTTATAATCACAAATTTGCCATGTGTGACTTTTTAAATTGTGTAATTTATGGGATTATTACTGAAAACACTGTATCAAAATAATTTTTAAATGTGTAAATAGTACCGTGAGACTCAATTTTAAAGTTGTTTTTCTAAAAAAAAAAAAAAAAAGTACTTGCGAGTACTTGCGAATCTCGTAAATAGTACACAAAACCTACAAAAAAATGCTAGACGTGCAAAACATGCTCCAAAAACATACACTATGTATAATGCTGATTAAGGGAGTTGAATAATAATATATAGTGGCTTAGGTATAAGTTGGAAGGGGCAATTGAAAATTTGAAATGTACTTCATCACTTATTTATTTGGGATAAATAACTCAAAGCCAAATGTACTTTTTTATTGGAAAAGTATAAACTTTACATGAAAAATCTTATTTAATTGGAAAGCGAACCATAACTAACATTGTTTGGAATTTTTTTCTCATTTTTGGTGCCGAAATAATTTATAAGGAGATTTATGTTATTATGGTTTTTTTTTTAATTGCAATATATGTAGTCTCCCATGATGTTAATTATATTAATAAATAGTTTTTTTTTTTTAGAAAGGATGGAAGCAAAAAAAAAAAAAAAAAAAAACGATTTCTTATGGACATATGGGGGTTGGATTAAGACTTAGGTTCTATAACGTGGCAATTGCATTTCAGATGAATTTTTTTCTTTTATATGATTATTATATTAGGAAAATTCAGTTGGGTTTTGTTATTTGTGCATTGAGTGACTGTAATAAAAATTCATGGCAAGCATGGGCCATGCCTAATTCTACAAAACAAGACAAAACGATTCTAACAAGTCCATATAAAAATCACAAACGAGCTAATTCCTTATTTGTAAATCCAATTGGAGATTAAAACCTCTCACTCTCTTCAAATTCCAAATCCCTAGAAGATCAAAAGTTCCTAAAGATGAAGACGGATTCAGAATTGGAATGAATTTGAGATTGTTTTTTGTGCTCGTTACAGTTTATTGATAGAATGGTATGCAATGAAGGTAACATACCCATACTGTCGTCCTTCTTTCTTCTTCGGCAAATTATAGGAAGAACAAAAAGAGAAAAGAAGAAGAAGATGTGAAGAGAATGTGAGCACGAATAGTACAAGAATAAAAATAAATAAAAATAAATCTATACAATAAATTTATTTTTGAAAAAAAAAAAAAAAACTCTAATGAAAAGATAAGACCAGTGAAGGGTGGGCCTCGGCCTGGGCCTGGGCTCGGCCCAGTTCTAAAAACCAGAAAATATATATATATATATATATATGCTGGTAGTTGTGTTGTGTCCTTGCTCCCTTGTTTATGTTGTTCCGAACCTTTGGTGCTTCGTTGTTGTGTTCTATCTTGTGATCGTTGGCGCCACCCTAGTGTAAAGTGAATTCCGAGAGCCGAGATTCAGTAAGGCCCGTGTTAGCCGACGGACAGGCGTTAAGGGCATGAGTGAGGGTATACGGTTGCTTAGGGTATGTGTTACGAAATGCAACGGTTATGAGAGAAAACATGATAATTGAGTGTTAAAATTAGGAGTGCATGGATAAGATGTGGAGATCCAACTCTTCTGTTAGCTTCAGGACTGCGTGTCCTCCTGATATTATCAATGAAGAAGATCAAGTTGTTCAAGAAAAAGAAATTCCGGATTTCCGAAGATGGAATATCCCCAAGGTTAATATTAAACATATTTACAATACTTCTTGGCATGAGAATACTGGATTTTCTCAGTACCGAGTAAGAACTGTTGAACAAACATTCTCTATTTCCAGACACCATGAAAAATGTTGTTTGTTTTCAAAATCAAATATTAACGAATTTCTTGCTACTAAATTAAAATATTTACACATTGGTCTTGTTCAAGTTGCTGTTAAACCTCTCACAAGAAAAGGTATTAATGCTTCTGCTTTGATGTGCTTAAGAGATGCTAGATTTAGGCAATTTAAAGATAGCATTCTTGGCATGATTACTGCATCTTTGTATGATGGTCCTATTTACTTTGATGTTTACCCTGATATCTGTCTTGCTCTTGATGATCCTAATATTGTTAAAGCTTTGACTTTAAATGTGTTAACTTCTGGTTATGATATGGAAGAAGGTAGTAAACCTTTTGCTCTTATTTACCGAATTTACTACAGACTTGTGGGTTCCCAGTTGAATCCTAAAGCTGCTCATATTAAAGATCCTTCTGGTAAAACCATGTTAATTCAATGTTCAACTTCTGATGCGAAAATTGAAGTTCCAAAAATGATTCGCTGGGAAGATGTGAACCTTCCTAAAGAATGGTTATTGGAAAATGTTTCGCCTCCTGCTAAACCTATTTACCATGAAACTGATCTCACAAATATTCAACAATATCTTGATGGAACTGTTAAGATAAGTTTTCTTGATAAGAAACCTTTAAGAATCAATGAAGGAAGACATTCCTTTGCTGGATCTGAAAGTGTTTCCAAAAGAGACCTTGATCTTGACGATTATTTACAAAAAAGTTTTGTTAAACCTGATTTAAAGCTAAAGGGTGTTTCAAGTGATAACTCCCAAATTAGCACCCCTTTTTATTCAACTAAAGATGAAAAACCTGCAGAAGAAGAAGAAGATACAAAATCTGTGTCTCCTGCTGCTTCTGATTTTGTAACTGTTGAACCTCCTATTTTTCAAAACCAGTTAAGAGTTTTAACTGCTCTTCCTAAAAGTTTTGAAATGGATCTTGTTTACTTGGCTAAAGAAAGTCTTTCTCCCAAAAACAGAGAGATAAGACACTATTACAGAGATACTTTTTCTCAATCTGAAAAAGACCGTATTAAACGAAAATGGAGAGAAAAAATGTCTTTGTTAAAGAAAAATATTTTGTTTTATGATTTTCTTAAAAATTATTACGTTTCAAAAGATCCTATTCAACAAAATCATTTGAACGTAATCAAAAAATCAAATTTTGTTAAACAAGACAAAACTATTTCTGTTCAAGCTGAGAAAACTTTGATTGATTTGCCCAGTCAAAGTGAAAAAATTACTTTTAAACCTTCTCAGTCCAAAACTATTGACATTGTTGAACAAATGCTTTCTGATTTAAAGGTTAAATCTGAAGGTACTTCTGCAGTTATTTCAAGAAATGGTAAAGAACCTGTTCCTGACAAAGTTACAGATTCCGAATCATCCTCTTCTGTTGACTTTAAAAATGTTTTACAAACTATTGAAAAACCAATCTTGATTCCTATTAACTCTTGTTGCAATGTTCTTTCCAAAAACAAAGAACAACAAAAAGGTTTTTCAAAAACTAAGAAATTGACTGTTAATGAACTTCAGTGCGAAGTTAATACTGTTCACCGTGAAATTTCTGATTTGAGAAATAAACTCAAACAAACTGCTGTGGCTGAAAAGAATGATGTTGCCAAAACTGTTGATTGCCATGTTAATCTTATTGACAAAATGCTTCCTCCTAAATGGTTTACTAAAGTCAAAATTGTTGTCTCACATGATTATCATTTTGATGTTGTTGCCATGATTGACTCTGGTGCTGATTTGAATTGCATTCAGGAAGGACTTGTCCCTTCCAAATATTTTGAAAAGTCTACTGAAAGACTTGCTTCTGCTAATGGTTCTCAAATGAGAATCAAATATGAGTTAAATAATGCTCATGTTTGCCATGATAATGTTTGCTTCAAGATTCCCTCTGTTATTGTCAAAAATATGCATGACAAAGTGATTCTTGGGTTGCCATTTATTCATGCTTTGTATCCCTTTCTGGTTGAACATGATGGTATTACTACTGACCCTTTTGGTCAAAAAGTGAAATTCAAATTTGCCTCAAAATCTGAGATTGATGTTAACCATGATTTGAACATGCTGCATGCTAAAGCTAATCATCTTAGTTTTCTTCAAAATGAAGTAAAATATAAGAAGATTGCTGATCACCTTTCTGATCCATTATTAACTTCAAAAATTGATAATTTTCAAAAAATATTGACTGCTCATGTTTGTTCTGATTTTCCAAATGCTTTTTGGCATAGAAAAAATCACATTGTTTACTTGCCATATGTTAAAGATTTTTGTGAAAAGAATATTCCTACTAAAGCTCGACCCATACAGATGAATTCTGAATTGGTAGAGTTTTGCAAAAAGGAAATTGATGATTTATTAAACAAAGGTTTGATTAGAAAGAGCAAGTCCCCTTGGTCATGTGCTGCTTTCTATGTTCAAAAAAATGCTAAAATTGAGAGAGGAACACCCCGCTTAGTTATTAACTACAAGCCTTTGAACAAGGTCTTAGAATGGATTAGGTACCCTATTCCAAACAAAAATGACTTAGTTCACAGATTAAGTGATGCGGTGATATTCTCAAAGTTTGATATGAAGTCTGGTTTTTGGCAAATCCAGATTGCTGAGGGTGATAGATACAAGACTGCTTTCACCCCTCCTTTTGGTCATTATGAGTGGAATGTGATGCCTTTTGGTCTGAAGAATGCTCCTAGTGAGTTCCAAAACATCATGAATGACATTTTCATCTCATTCAGTCATTTCACTATTGTTTATATTGATGATGTTCTTGTTTACTCCAATTCTATTGATGAACACTGGAAACATCTGAACTCGTTTCTAGAAACCATCAAACGTAATGGTCTTGTTGTCTCTGCCAAGAAAATCAAATTGTTCCAAACTAAGGTCCGTTTTCTTGGTTTTGATATTAATGAAGGACAAATTCATCCTATTGACAGAGCTATTCACTTTGCTGATAAATTCCCTGATATCATTATTGATAAAACTCAGCTCCAAAGATTCCTTGGTTCTCTGAATTATGTTGCTGATTTTTATAAAGATCTGAGGAAACAATGTAAGCCTCTTTTTGATCGGCTTCAGAGTAATCCTCCTCCATGGACAAATGTCCATACTACTCTTGTTAAACAAATCAAAATTCATGTCAAGACTTTACCCTGTCTTGGTATTCCCACTGTTAATGCCTTCAAAATTGTTGAAACTGATGCTTCTGATATTGGTTATGGTGGTATTCTGAAACAGAAAGTTTCACCAGATTCATCTGAACAAATTGTTCGTTTCTACTCTGGAATCTGGAATAATGCACAGCTAAACTATAGTACTATTAAAAAAGAAATTTTATCTATAGTACTATGCATATCAAAGTTTCAAAGTGATTTGTTAAACCAAAAGTTTTTACTTCGTATTGACTGTAAAAGTGCTAAATATGTTATTGAAAAGGATGTTAAAAATATTGCTTCAAAACATATTTTTGCTAGATGGCAAGCTATTTTAAGTGTTTTTTATTTTAATATTGACTATATTAAAGGCTCCCAAAATGCCATCCCTGATTTCCTTACTCGTGAATTTCTGCAGAATTCACACATGGCGAGTAGGCGGTCGAAAGACAAAGGCCCCGCCAAAGACCCAAATGAAACCCAACTTGTTAAACGTGAGCCAACCTCCTCTTTACAGACTATTAACCGATTTACCACTCTAGGGACCATACCTAAACCCAATTACTCTTCTGTTTTAGCCTCCTCCTATGATCCCTATTCCATTACTCCTGTTCACCAACCTATTAGGACCTCCTTTCCTAAAAATACATCCCAGTATATTAGGAAACAATATTTCCAAAACCTATTTTCTATTGAACCCAATCGGTCCTCCTTTGTTGACCCCCTGCAGTTAGCCAAGAGTTACTTCCCCACAAACTTCCACTGGATCCCTGAACATGGTGAAAAGAAACTTGGTTACTATTCTGATATTTTGCGCCATGAAAGGTCTATCATTATTAACACCATTCCTGATAAAATAGACACTTCAAAAATTATTTACCATAGTGTCTACATTGTTAACGTCATCACTGAAAGAGAATGGGGATCTTCCCCAAATATTACAAGAACAATGCCCAAACACCTCATCCCTTATTCTTACCATGATTATATTACTGCATGGTTTAGATTTATGCTTCACCAGAATGATACCATGACTCATTCCTGGTTTGTTAACTTTGACAAAAAATTCACTGGTACGTTGCCCTTCTGGTTTGCCCGATGGTGGTCTCAGTTTGGTCTTATTATTGAACTCCTTCCTACACCCTTACTGGAGGCCTTCAAGCTATTTGAAAAAGGATTCAAGCCTAATCCTCATACTGTTAAGGCTAAATTTCCTGCTTTGCTCTATTTTGTTAACTATCACAAGGTTCCATGGATTCTCAAATGGCAATATGAGATCAATATTGACGAAAATGCTCTTGCCAGATACTGGTATGTCAAGTGGTGGGATAAGTTCCCGCATATTGAAAGAATTGTTGCCACA
The DNA here is from genome assembly GCA_033629205.1 of Lithocarpus polystachyus. NCBI lineage: Eukaryota > Viridiplantae > Streptophyta > Magnoliopsida > Fagales > Fagaceae > Lithocarpus > Lithocarpus polystachyus. The sequence continues at coordinate 5,627,778 of CM066162.1, read as the reverse complement.
ACCAACAGAGAATGTTCAAAATTTATTAACGACAAATGTTCACCATCCAGCCAGATCCCTACTGCAGCATATTTACCATCCTCTTCATCAGCAAAGAATATTAAACCAAGAAAGAAAAGCTCTCCCCTTGATGACCTAAGGAGAGATCCTGATGCTTTATTTGCCCTTCTCAAGTGTGCAGAAAATCTGGTTGCTAGCAGAACTACTGAAGAAGAAAAGTCAAGTGCTTCTTCCGAAGAATCTGTGGCCAATAATCCCTATTCACCATACGACAAGAAATTATTTGGTCATGACGAAGATTCTCCACAAGAAGGAGAATTTTAATTGATCTCATTATTCACTCTGCGTAAAGCTCCGCCCATTGCTCTCTCTGTCCCCCAAGGGAATCTGTTGATTACTTTGTTGACTGCTTTCGGCACAAGACGACAAAATGTCATCCTCTGCCAACTGTTCACTCACGAGATTACTGTTCACTACTGTTCACGCACAAGTTTACTATTCACTCACGAGATCACTATTCACGGTTACTGTTCACTATTCACTTTTTGCTTTTATTTTCCTATATAAGGGGGGTTGTCCCTTATTGTTATTCAGGTTTTGGTTTAGGCTTAGTTTTCCTACTCCTAGTATTCTCCTTGAGTGAGTTTAAGATAATCGAGAGCTTACCTCCTCTCCTAAACTTCCCTCAGGAACTGTTGACAATCCGGTAACTATTACCTTTGTAAGTTACCACTGTTTATCCTTGTTTATCTTGTAATCCTGTAACTATTAATCTTGTACATTGTTCATTACTTTCAATATTAATCAAGTACTTTCATGTTTACCAATTATCTTGATGCTATACTACTTGGCTGGTTCTACCGCTATCATTTCTTGAAATAACAGCAGCAATATTAGAAGTAGAAGTATCTTCAGATTTAATTTTTAAATCAGAAAGCATTTTGTCAACAATGTCAAGAGTTTTTGACTGAGAAGTTTTAAAAGCAATTTTTTCTCTTTGACTGGGTAAATCAATCAAAGGTTTCTCAGCTTTTGTAGGAACAGTTTGTTTAATAATTTTCTCTTCAATACGGTCAAGCTGTTGACCAATAATATGCAAAGACTCATTTGTAAAATTGTTTTGTTCTATAATTCCAGAAGCAGGAGTCTCAGCATCAGCAATCTTGAAAGGAGAAGCTTTTACTTCCGTCTTTTGACAGGTTATCATGACTGTCTCAAGAGGAGGATGGCTAGACCTTACAACAGTTTTATCTGGTTTAACAAAATTTGATTTCTTAATTACGTTCAAATGATTTTGTTGAATAGGGTCTTTTGAAACGTAATAATTTTGAAGAAAATCATAAAACAAAATATTTTTCTTTGTCAACATCATCTTTTCTCTCCATTTTCGTTTAATACGATCTTTTTCAGATTGAGAGAAAGTATCTCTGTAATAGTGTCTTATCTCTCTGTTTTTGGGAGAAAGACTTTCTTTAGTCAAGTAAACAAGATCCATTTCAAAACTTTTAGGAAGAGCAGTTAAGACTCTTAATTGGTTTTGAAAAATAAGAGGTTCAACAGTTGCAAAATCAGAATTAGCAGGAGACACAGATTTTGTATCTTCTTCTTCTTCAGCAGGTATTTTAGTTGAATAAAAGGCAGTGCTAATTTGGGAGTTACCACTTGAAACACCCTTTAGCTTCAAATCAGGTTTAACAAAACTTTTTTGTAAATATTTATCAATAGGTTTCTTATCAAGAGAATTCATTTTAACAGTTCCATAAAGATATTGTTGAATATTTGTGAAATCAGTTTCATGGTAAATAGGAGCAAAAGGCGTACTACCTTCTTGAACAGCTTGATCATTTTCATTGACAATATCAGGAGGACACGCAGTCCTGGAGCTGACAGAAGAGTTGGATCTCCACATCTTATCCATGCACTCCTAATTTCAACACTCAATTATCATGTTTTCTCTCATAACCGTTGCATTTCGTAACACATACCCTAAGCAACCGTATACCCTCACTCATGCCCTCAACGCCTGTCCGTCGGCTAACACGGGCCTTACTGAATCTCGGCTCTCGGAATTCACTTTACACTAGGGTGGCGCCAACGATCATAAGATAGAACACAACAACGAAGCACCAAAGGTTCGGAACAACATAAACAAGGGAGCAAGGACACAACACAACTACCAGCGGCCAAGGAAGGAATGGCTCTGATACCAACAAGGAGGGGGAACAAGCGCAAAAGGGGCGGAAGCACCAGAAGCACAGAGATAGTGTAATAAACAAGGTAGAACCAGCCAAGGAGGCGGTATAACAATTAATAATCAAAATAATTTAAACAATTAATAAGGCGGTAGAACCAGCCAAGCAATATATCATTAAAACAATTAATAATCAAAGTAATTTTAACAATTAATAAGGCGGTAGAACCAGCCAAGTAGTATAGCATTAAGATAATTGGTAAACATGAAAGTACTTGATTAATATTGAAAGTAATGAACAATGTACAAGATTAATAGTTACAGGATTACAAGATAAACAAGGATAAACAGTGGTAACTTACAAAGGTAATAGTTACCGGATTGTCAACAGTTCCTGAGGGAAGTTTAGGAGAGGAGGTAAGCTCTCGATTATCTTAAACTCACTCAAGGAGAATACTAGGAGTAGGAAAACTAAGCCTAAACCAAAACCTGAATAACAATAAGGGACAACCCCCCTTATATAGGAAAATAAAAGCAAAAAGTGAATAGTGAACAGTAACCGTGAATAGTGATCTCGTGAGTGAATAGTAAACTTGTGCGTGAACAGTAGTGAACAGTAATCTCGTGAGTGAACAGTTGGCAGAGGATGACATTTTGTCGTCTTGTGCCGAAAGTAGTCAACAAAGTAATCAACAGATTCCCTTGGGGGACAGAGAGAGCAATGGGCGGAGCTTTACGCAGAGTGAATAATGAGATCAATTAAAATTCTCCTTCTTGTGGAGAATCTTCGTCATGACCAAATAATTTCTTGTCGTATGGTGAATAGGGATTATTGGCCACAGATTCTTCGGAAGAAGCACTTGACTTTTCTTCTTCAGTAGTTCTGCTGGCAACCAGATTTTCTGCACACTTGAGAAGGGCAAATAAAGCATCAGGATCTCTCCTTAGGTCATCAAGGGGAGAGCTTTTCTTTCTTGGTTTAATATTCTTTGCTGATGAAGAGGATGGTAAATATGCTGCAGTAGGGATCTGGCTGGATGGTGAACATTTTTCGTTAATAAATTTTGAACATTCTCTGTTGGTTGTGGCAACAATTCTTTCAATATGCGGGAACTTATCCCACCACTTGACATACCAGATCTGGCAAGAGCATTTTCGTCAATATTGATCTCATATTGCCATTTGAAAATCCATGGAACCTTATGATAGTTAACAAAATAGAGCAAAGCAGGAAATTTAGCCTTAACAGTATGAGGATTAGGCTTGAATCCTTTTTCAAATAGCTTGAAGGCCTCCAGTAAGGGTGTAGGAAGGAGTTCAATAATAAGACCAAACTGAGACCACCATCGGGCAAACCAGAAGGGCAACGTACCAGTGAATTTTTTGTCAAAGTTAACAAACCAGGAATGAGTCATGGTATCATTCTGGTGAAGCATAAATCTAAACCATGCAGTAATATAATCATGGTAAGAATAAGGGATGAGGTGTTTGGGCATTGTTCTTGTAATATTTGGGGAAGATCCCCATTCTCTTTCAGTGATGACGTTAACAATGTAGACACTATGGTAAATAATTTTTGAAGTGTCTATTTTATCAGGAATGGTGTTAATAATGATAGACCTTTCATGGCGCAAAAGATCAGAATAGTAACCAAGTTTCTTTTCACCATGTTCAGGGATCCAGTGGAAGTTTGTGGGGAAGTAACTCTTGGCTAACTGCAGGGGGTCTACAAAGGAGGACCGATTGGGTTCAATAGAAAATAGGTTTTGGAAATATTGTTTCCTAATATACTGGGATGTATTTTTAGGAAAGGAGGTCCTAATAGGTTGGTGAACAGGAGTAATGGAATAGGGATCATAGGAGGAGGCTAAAACAGAAGAGTAATTGGGTTTAGGTATGGTCCCTAGAGTGGTAAATCGGTTAATAGTCTGTAAAGAGGAGGTTGGCTCACGTTTAACAAGTTGGGTTTCATTTGGGTCTTTGGCGGGGCCTTTGTCTTTCGACCGCCTACTCGCCATGTGTGAATTCTGCAGAAATTCACGAGTAAGGAAATCAGGGATGGCATTTTGGGAGCCTTTAATATAGTCAATATTAAAATAAAAAACACTTAAAATAGCTTGCCATCTAGCAAAAATATGTTTTGAAGCAATATTTTTAACATCCTTTTCAATAACATATTTAGCACTTTTACAGTCAATACGAAGTAAAAACTTTTGGTTTAACAAATCACTTTGAAACTTTGATATGCATAGTACTATAGATAAAATTTCTTTTTTAATAGTACTATAGTTTAGCTGTGCATTATTCCAGATTCCAGAGTAGAAACGAACAATTTGTTCAGATGAATCTGGTGAAACTTTCTGTTTCAGAATACCACCATAACCAATATCAGAAGCATCAGTTTCAACAATTTTGAAGGCATTAACAGTGGGAATACCAAGACAGGGTAAAGTCTTGACATGAATTTTGATTTGTTTAACAAGAGTAGTATGGACATTTGTCCATGGAGGAGGATTACTCTGAAGCCGATCAAAAAGAGGCTTACATTGTTTCCTCAGATCTTTATAAAAATCAGCAACATAATTCAGAGAACCAAGGAATCTTTGGAGCTGAGTTTTATCAATAATGATATCAGGGAATTTATCAGCAAAGTGAATAGCTCTGTCAATAGGATGAATTTGTCCTTCATTAATATCAAAACCAAGAAAACGGACCTTAGTTTGGAACAATTTGATTTTCTTGGCAGAGACAACAAGACCATTACGTTTGATGGTTTCTAGAAACGAGTTCAGATGTTTCCAGTGTTCATCAATAGAATTGGAGTAAACAAGAACATCATCAATATAAACAATAGTGAAATGACTGAATGAGATGAAAATGTCATTCATGATGTTTTGGAACTCACTAGGAGCATTCTTCAGACCAAAAGGCATCACATTCCACTCATAATGACCAAAAGGAGTGGTGAAAGCAGTCTTGTATCTATCACCCTCAGCAATATGGATTTGCCAAAAACCAGACTTCATATCAAACTTTGAGAATATCACCGCATCACTTAATCTGTGAACTAAGTCATTTTTGTTTGGAATAGGGTACCTAATCCATTCTAAGACCTTGTTCAAAGGCTTGTAGTTAATAACTAAGCGGGGTGTTCCTCTCTCAATTTCAGCATTTTTTTGAACATAGAAAGCAGCACATGACCAAGGGGACTTGCTCTTTCTAATCAAACCTTTGTTTAATAAATCATCAATTTCCTTTTTGCAAAACTCTACCAATTGAGAATTCATCTGTATGGGTCGAGCTTTAGTAGGAATATTCTTTTCACAAAAATCTTTAACATATGGCAAGTAAACAATGTGATTTTTTCTATGCCAAAAAGCATTTGGAAAATCAGAACAAACATGAGCAGTCAATATTTTTTGAAAATTATCAATTTTTGAAGTTAATAATGGATCAGAAAGGTGATCAGCAATCTTCTTATATTTTACTTCATTTTGAAGAAAACTAAGATGATTAGCTTTAGCATGCAGCATGTTCAAATCATGGTTAACATCAATCTCAGATTTTGAGGCAAATTTGAATTTCACTTTTTGACCAAAAGGGTCAGTAGTAATACCATCATGTTCAACCAGAAAGGGATACAAAGCATGAATAAATGGCAACCCAAAAATCACTTTGTCATGCATATTTTTGACAAGAACAGAGGGAATCTTGAAGCAAACATTATCATGGCAAACATGAGCATTATTTAACTCATATTTGATTCTCATTTGAGAACCATTAGCAGAAGCAAGTCTTTCAGTAGACTTTTCAAAATATTTGGAAGGGACAAGTCCTTCCTGAATGCAATTCAAATCAGCACCAGAGTCAATCATGGCAACAACATCAAAATGATAATCATGTGAGACAACAATTTTGACTTTAGTAAACCATTTAGGAGGAAGCATTTTTTCAATAAGATTAACATGGCAATCAACAGTTTTGGCAACATCATTCTTTTCAGCCACAGCAGTTTGTTTGAGTTTATTTCTCAAATCAGAAATTTCACGGTGAACAGTATTAACTTCGCACTGAAGTTCATTAACAGTCAATTTCTTAGTTTTTGAAAAACCTTTTTGTTGTTCTTTGTTTTTGGAAAGAACATTGCAACAAGAGTTAATAGGAATCAAGATTGGTTTTTCAATAGTTTGTAAAACATTTTTAAAGTCAACAGAAGAGGATGATTCGGAATCTGTAACTTTGTCAGGAACAGGTTCTTTACCATTTCTTGAAATAACTGCAGAAGTACCTTCAGATTTAACCTTTAAATCAGAAAGCATTTGTTCAACAATGTCAATAGTTTTGGACTGAGAAGGTTTAAAAGTAATTTTTTCACTTTGACTGGGCAAATCAATCAAAGTTTTCTCAGCTTGAACAGAAATAGTTTTGTCTTGTTTAACAAAATTTGATTTTTTGATTACGTTCAAATGATTTTGTTGAATAGGATCTTTTGAAACGTAATAATTTTTAAGAAAATCATAAAACAAAATATTTTTCTTTAACAAAGACATTTTTTCTCTCCATTTTCGTTTAATACGGTCTTTTTCAGATTGAGAAAAAGTATCTCTGTAATAGTGTCTTATCTCTCTGTTTTTGGGAGAAAGACTTTCTTTAGCCAAGTAAACAAGATCCATTTCAAAACTTTTAGGAAGAGCAGTTAAAACTCTTAACTGGTTTTGAAAAATAGGAGGTTCAACAGTTGCAAAATCAGAAGCAGCAGGAGACACAGATTTTGTATCTTCTTCTTCTTCTGCAGGTTTTTCATCTTTAGTTGAATAAAAAGGGGTGCTAATTTGGGAGTTATCACTTGAAACACCCTTTAGCTTTAAATCAGGTTTAACAAAACTTTTTTGTAAATAATCGTCAAGATCAAGGTCTCTTTTGGAAACACTTTCAGATCCAGCAAAGGAATGTCTTCCTTCATTGATTCTTAAAGGTTTCTTATCAAGAAAACTTATCTTAACAGTTCCATCAAGATATTGTTGAATATTTGTGAGATCAGTTTCATGGTAAATAGGTTTAGCAGGAGGCGAAACATTTTCCAATAACCATTCTTTAGGAAGGTTCACATCTTCCCAGCGAATCATTTTTGGAACTTCAATTTTCGCATCAGAAGTTGAACATTGAATTAACATGGTTTTACCAGAAGGATCTTTAATATGAGCAGCTTTAGGATTCAACTGGGAACCCACAAGTCTGTAGTAAATTTGGTAAATAAGAGCAAAAGGTTTACTACCTTCTTCCATATCATAACCAGAAGTTAACACATTTAAAGTCAAAGCTTTAACAATATTAGGATCATCAAGAGCAAGACAGATATCAGGGTAAACATCAAAGTAAATAGGACCATCATACAAAGATGCAGTAATCATGCCAAGAATGCTATCTTTAAATTGCCTAAATCTAGCATCTCTTAAGCACATCAAAGCAGAAGCATTAATACCTTTTCTTGTGAGAGGTTTAACAGCAACTTGAACAAGACCAATGTGTAAATATTTTAATTTAGTAGCAAGAAATTCGTTAATATTTGATTTTGAAAACAAACAACATTTTTCATGGTGTCTGGAAATAGAGAATGTTTGTTCAACAGTTCTTACTCGGTACTGAGAAAATCCAGTATTCTCATGCCAAGAAGTATTGTAAATATGTTTAATATTAACCTTGGGGATATTCCATCTTCGGAAATCCGGAATTTCTTTTTCTTGAACAACTTGATCTTCTTCATTGATAATATCAGGAGGACACGCAGTCCTGGAGCTAACAGAAGAGTTGGATCTCCACATCTTATCCATGCACTCCTAATTTTAACACTCAATTATCATGTTTTCTCTCATAACCGTTGCATTTCGTAACACATACCCTAAGCAACCGTATACCCTCACTCATGCCCTCAACGCCTGTCCGTCGGCTAACACGGGCCTTACTGAATCTCGGCTCTCGGAATTCACTTTACACTAGGGTGGCGCCAACGATCACAACATAGAACACAACAACGAAACACCAAAGGTTCAGAACAACATAAACAAGGGAGCAAGGACACAACACAACTACCAGCGGCCAAGGAAGGAATGGCTCTGATACCAACAAGGAGGGGGAACAAGCGCAAAAGGGGCGGAAGCACCAGAAGCACAGAGATAGTGTAATAAACAAGGTAGAACCAGCCAAGGAGGCGGTAGCACAATTAATAATCAAAATAATTTAAACAATTAATAAGGCGGTAGAACCAGCCAAGCAATATATCATTAAAACAATTAATAATCAAAGTAACTTTAACAATTAATAAGGCGGTAGAACCGGCCAAGCAGTATAGCATCAAGATAATTGATAAACATGAAAGTACTTGATTAATATTGAAAGTAATGAACAAAGTACAAGATTAATAGTTACAGGATTACAAGATAAACAAGGATAAATAGTGGTAACTTACAAGAGTAATGGTTACCGGAACAGTTCCAGGGGAGTTTAGGAGAAGGGATAGACTAAAACTCACTCAAGGAGGGGGAAGACTAATATTTTTTTAGCAAAACTAACTTCTAAACCAACTTCTGCTTAACAATAAGGGACAGCCCCCCTTATATAGGAAAAATAAAGCAAAAAGTGAATAGTGAACAGTAACAGTGAACAGTGATCTCGTGAGTGAATAGTAAACTCGTGCGTGAACAGTGAACAGTAACGGTGAATAGTTGGCAGGAGATGACATTTTGTCTTCTTGTGCCGAAAGTAACGTAGTCAACGGATTCCCATGGGAGACAGAGAGAGCAATAGGCGGAGCTTTACTCAGAGTGAATAATCAGTCAGTATCGCAATAATCTGAATAATTGTCACGAGGATCCCATGTGGGCTCATTGTTGCAGTCATGCTCATGGTAAGTGGTGTACTGATTGCAGAAACCACAATATAGCAGGTGTTCGTAAACAGGTTCCTTTAGAGGGTTGGCAAAGTTCTTTGGGTTAATATAATCAGCAATAGAGAGGTGTTGTGTAGCAACTCCGTAGGGCTTGAGACCAAAAACAGTAATTCTGTCTGTATTCCCTTCGAAGTGGTAATCTTTCCAAAGGTTTTGAATGACCTCTAGAATTTGATTATTGAAATAATTTCTCCAACATTCAGCTAGAGAATAAGGACTCTTGTAGGACAGGTAGGAATCTCCTTTGTACCATGGTCCTTGGTGAGAGTAGCCGTTAACAAGAATAAGATGCTTAGATGGTTGCACATTCATCCAATTGTCAGTATCCCAGTTTGGAAGAGTACTCCAACATCTAATAGTAACAGAAGGGCTCCTGGTGCGAGCAACAGCTTGTTGAATAATTTGCGGGAGTTGGTTGAGTTGATCACGATTTGAGACTCGGATCATTCTAATAAAACCAAACTCAAACATTTGAGATAACCAGTCTGGATCCATGTCTTCTTCATCCAGCTCATCATCTTCATAATTAATTAGGAGACCAGGAAAAGGGTGAATCTTTCTTTCATAAACACGGGAACTTTTCCCAAAGTATTCTTCCCAGTCTAGTTGAATAAAAACATTATCATCTTCATCCAGTTCATCTGGATCTGGAATAGTTGCGGTTACTAGTTTTTTGAAATAATCATGCCATAGATCAAAGGACGTAAACATAGCCTTACTTTCAAAAATACATTTCTGTATATCTGAAGGCAAGTTGGCAACAGCACATCTTACACTAAATTGTGTCTTAAGACTCAATTTGGCATAATCTGTGGTCATTAAAGTCAATTTATCCATGGAATGGATATCCTCTTTGCCAAAGAGTTGACTAGTTTCAGGGTTAACAGAATGGCTTGCAAAAGCCTCATATTGAGAAAGCGGTTGGTTAATAGGGTTTTGCTGTATCTGGGAATCAAGTTTAATAATAAGGTTTTCGTAAACATCATTTTGGATAGCAAGGTTAACAAAATGGATTTCAAGAGCCTGAAGGGTCTTCTTGAAAAGTTTGCGATTGCTGGTAATATAGGCTGCTTGAAGGTTGTCAATAAGTACTTTAACAGGAACAGGTAGGTCACTGAAATTTCCCTTGTGGAATTGCAGTGTTTTAGAAATAACTTCCTGTAAAGTAATATGCATATCACCACTGGAAAATGTCACCTCTGCCGGGACAGTTTCCTGAAGGAATGTTGATCTGCTAGGATTTCTCCTAGAAGATGCACCTTCATGTATTACAAAAGGTTGTCCCGCCGGGAGCCTTTCGTCTTGAGGATAGACCGCTGGTCCTTTCCCCTTGTTCCTCCTCTCTGCCGAGGAAGTCATAATATTCCACTCGCACGTGGTAGCATATACCCACTTACTAATGGTATTAGTAGTAGGAGCAGCAAGTCTCCTTAGAGAAGATCCTGCAGCATGGTAATTAACAGTATGGTTAATATTTGTATCAGGTTTTGAAACAAATTTGAAATGTACATTCTGTCCAAAAGGATCAGAAGTAATTCCATTGTGGTCAACAAGAAAGGGGTACAAAGTATTAAGGAAGGGAAGGCCAAGGATTACTTTGTCATGCATATTTTTAACAAGAACAGAGGGAATTGGGAAAGCAATATTATTATGGTGAACATAAGCTTTGGGGAGTTCATGTTTAATAGTCATTTGGGAGCCATTGGCAGAAATGAGTTTCTCAGAGGAATATTCAAAGTATTCAGGAGGGATTAAATCTTCTCGGATACAATTCATATCTGCACCAGAGTCAATCATAGCAATTACATCAAAATTGTAAACAGGAGAAACCACAATGTTTAATATCGTAAACCATTTTGGAGGAATAGATTTATTCAAAATAGAGTTAATAGTATCAGTAATACCTGTATCAGAAAGAAGAGCTTGTTGACTGGAATCATTTCCATCTTTAGGCTCATCTTGTTCATTATCAGATTGTTTGTCAATAGATTTGTCCATTTTTAAAATTAACAATTCTTGGTTAATGTTAATATTATCAATTTTAACAGTTTGAAGTTTTTGTCTTAAATATTCAATGTTTTGTTCAACAATGGTTAATTTCTGTTTTAAATCTTCAATGGTTAATTCTTTAGGTTTTTTCTTGTTAAATCTTTCCAAGACTTCTTCAAAACTTATTGTTGATTTAAGTTTTTTAGAATCTTCAGTCTTAGTAAGATTTTTCTTAAACCTATCCAGATACTCCTTTTGGAGCTCAGGATTTTGAATCTGGTTAATTAAAGAAATTAACAATTTTTCATTTTCTTCATGTTTTGTGAGGGTGTTAATAGATGTAATAGTGTTGCAACAAGAATCTCTGCAACCAAGTTTAATATTAGGTGAATCAGAGGATTCATCAGCAGAATGATAACAAGAATCAGATGAAGATAAATCGTCATCGAAAGAATCAGATGAAGCATTTGATTCAAGGATTCGGATTAGATCTTCTTGATCTTTATCATTAATGTTTAACATGTTGAGTTTACTTTTAAATTTTTCGGGTTTGGCTTTACAGTCTTTGCTGTAATGACCAGATTTCCCACAATTAAAACATTTTCCTTTATTAGGATTTTGGTGAACATATTTTTTAGAAACAGTTTTCTTTTTATCATAGAAATCATTTGGTTTAACAAAATTGGTTTTGTGTCTTTTATGGTGAATATTTTTATCATGTTTATCTCTCTTTTGTCTCGAAGGAGCAATAGGAGGTAAACCATATTGTTCGCAGAAATTTCCCATTTCATACTTAGCTTTTGTTTTGTTTTTTAATTTGTCTTTTAATAATTTTTCATCATTACACATGTTAATACCAAGTTTGTTAATAGTACTTAGAATATCATCATAAGTTAAAGTTTCATAGTCAATAGAATCATTTTTACCAATTAATTCTTGCTTTACCTTATGAGCAAAAAGAGGAGGCAGACCGTCAATAAACTTTTCTTTCCAATACGGCTTCTTGCAATCTTTTCGAAGCATCACTCTAGAAAGAAAGACAGTATGGTACCACCTGTAATCAGACATAGTAGGACATCTCAAATTATTCAGAAAATCTGAAACTCGAGATGAAACATTAGTAATGGTTCCAACAAAATGTTTTAATATTGTGTGAATAAGAGTGTTAACACCATCAGGGATTCCAGAATTCCTTTTTTCATCGAAAATAGGAAGACCTTCATCATTCAGTTTAACAGCTCGTTTAATAGATTCTCTGGAATCTTCAGTGAGATACGAATCCCACCAACCACGAAGAGTGCCAGTAAAACCAGTAGAAAGAAGTTCAACAATCTCAGGATGATCCAGGTCATGGTTGTTCATATAAGTAATGGCAACCATAGACATGTGACCCATTTTGTTAATAATTTCCTGTTCAGCAAGACCATCAATATTCCATTCATACAGTTTATCAGCAGAGACAGAGAATTGGGATTGAAAAATCCTTTCTTCAAACTGCATGTCAGGAGGAGTAGGTTTAGTATACCAGTTTTTTGTAAAAGACATGGGATTGGTTCTAACAAATCTTTTAATTTCTGGTAGACCATTATCAAAAACATTTTTAAGTTCAACAGAAGAGGATGATTTAGAATCTGTGTTTTCAAAAACAGGTTCTTTATCATTTCTTGAAATAACAGCAGCAATATTAGAAGTAGAAGTACCTTCAGATTTAATTTTTAAATCAGAAAGCATTTTGTCAACAATGTCAAGAGTTTTTGACTGAGAAGTTTTAAAAGCAATTTTTTCTCTTTGACTGGGTAAATCAATCAAAGGTTTCTCAGCTTTTGTAGGAACAGTTTGTTTAATAATTTTCTCTTCAATACGGTCAAGCTGTTGACTAATAATATGCAAAGACTCATTTGTAAAATTGTTTTGTTCTATAATTCCAGAAGCAGGAGTCTCAGCATTAGCAATCTTGAAAGGAGAAGCTTTTACTTCCGTCTTTTGACAGGTTATCATGACTGTCTCAAGAGGAGGATGGCTAGACCTTACAACAGTTTTATCTGGTTTAACAAAATTTGATTTCTTAATTACGTTCAAATGATTTTGTTGAATAGGGTCTTTTGAAACGTAATAATTTTGAAGAAAATCATAAAACAAAATATTTTTCTTTGTCAACATCATCTTTTCTCTCCATTTTCGTTTAATACGATCTTTTTCAGATTGAGAGAAAGTATCTCTGTAATAGTGTCTTATCTCTCTGTTTTTGGGAGAAAGACTTTCTTTAGTCAAGTAAACAAGATCCATTTCAAAACTTTTAGGAAGAGCAGTTAAGACTCTTAATTGGTTTTGAAAAATAAGAGGTTCAACAGTTGCAAAATCAGAAGTAGCAGGAGACACAGATTTTGTATCTTCTTCTTCTTCAGCAGGTATTTTAGTTGAATAAAAGGCAGTGCTAATTTGGGAGTTACCACTTGAAACACCCTTTAGCTTCAAATCAGGTTTAACAAAACTTTTTTGTAAATATTTATCAATAGGTTTCTTATCAAGAGAATTCATTTTAACAGTTCCATAAAGATATTGTTGAATATTTGTGAAATCAGTTTCATGGTAAATAGGAGCAAAAGGCGTACTACCTTCTTGAACAGCTTGATCATTTTCATTGACAATATCAGGAGGACACGCAGTCCTGGAGCTGACAGAAGAGTTGGATCTCCACATCTTATCCATGCACTCCTAATTTCAACACTCAATTATCATGTTTTCTCTCATAACCGTTGCATTTCGTAACACATACCCTAAGCAACCGTATACCCTCACTCATGCCCTCAACGCCTGTCCGTCGGCTAACACGGGCCTTACTGAATCTCGGCTCTCGGAATTCACTTTACACTAGGGTGGCGCCAACGATCACAAGATAGAACACAACAACGAAGCACCAAAGGTTCAGAACAACATAAACAAGGGAGCAAGGACACAACACAACTACCAGCGGCCAAGGAAGGAGGAGTAGGTTTAGTATATATATATATATATATATACTAAACCTACTTTAAATTGAATCAGTAATACCTGTATCAGAAAGAAGAGCTTGTTGACTGGAATCATTTCCATCTTTAGGCTCATCTTGTTCATTATCAAATTGTTTGTCAATAGATTTGTCCATTTTTAAAATTAACAATTCTTGGTTAATGTTAATATTATCAATTTTAACAGTTTGAAGTTCTTGTCTTAAATATTCAATGTTTTGTTCAACAATGGTTAATTTCTGTTTTAAATCTTCAATGGTTAATTCTTTAGGTTTTTTCTTGTTAAATCTTTCCAAGACTTCTTCAAAACTTATTGTTGATTTGAGTTTTTTAGAATCTTCAGTCTTAGTAAGATTTTTCTTAAACCTATCCAGATACTCCTTTTGGAGCTCAGGATTTTGAATCTGGTTAATTAAAGAAATTAACAATTTTTCATTTTCTTCATGTTTTGTGAGGGTGTTAATAGATGTAATAGTGTTGCAACAAGAATCTCTGCAACCAAGTTTAATATTAGGTGAATCAGAGGATTCATCAGCAGAATGATAACAAGAATCAGATGAAGATAAATCGTCATCGAAAGAATCAGATGAAGCATTTGATTCAAGGATTCGGATTAGATCTTCTTGATCTTTATCATTAATGTTTAACATGTTGAGTTTACTTTTAAATTTTCCGGGTTTGGCTTTACAGTCTTTGCTGTAATGACCAGATTTCCCACAATTAAAACATTTTCCTTTATTAGGATTTTGGTGAACATATTTTTTAGAAACAGTTTTCTTTTTATCATAGAAATCATTTGGTTTAACAAAATTGGTTTTGTGTCTTTTATGGTGAATATTTTTATCATGTTTATCTCTCTTTTGTCTCGAAGGAGCAATAGGAGGTAAACCATATTGTTCGCAGAAATTTCCCATTTCATACTTAGCTTTTGTTTTGTTTTTTAATTTGTCTTTTAATAATTTTTCATCATTACACATGTTAATACCAAGTTTGTTAATAGTATATATATATATATATATATATAATCTGGAAAAGTTGATCAGGCAACAAACCATAAACGTTGAATTTTCTATACAATTGGCTATAGAACTACAAGACATAGATTTGGTGCAGGAATCCCATATCACTAAAAAATAAAAGTAGCACAAGGCATAAGGAAAAATCAGGAATTGGATTAAAAATAAATGAACAAAATTAATATAAAATTATGAAGTAAATATTACTTACCAAAAAAAAAAAAAAAAGAATTACACGTATAGTTGGGAGAACTGCTGTAATCTTTTTTTTTTTTTTTTTTTTTTTTTTACTAATGCAAAAATCACATTTTTGTCCTTATATTTTCAGGTGATTTTCACTTTGGTTCAAAGATTTTATTTTTATCGCTTCTAGCTCTTATCCTGAAAAACGCTTTCCGTTTTTGTCTTTGTCGTTACATCAGAGACGAAAAATGGACATGTGGCAAACGGCAGAATTAAAAAAATATTAAAATAATGTCCATGTGTCACTGCAAGCTCCACATGACTTTCCCGCCCTTAGTTCCAATACCTATAAATATCCCAAATTCACAACTGTAAAATTCAAAGCAACTCACATTTTCTTTGCATTGTTAAAAAAATCAAATATAGCTAAATTTTATACATAAGGTTCAACTTCTCACTAAATACTAACCCAAAATCATTATAAAAAAATTAAATATAAAAATAAAAATTGAGCGCTTAAATGGCTTTATTAGAAACGTAAACTCAAAATACAAAAATTACATGGTTACAATCTTAATCACATTGTGGTGAAAATATAACATTTTGTACGCAGTCTCAGAATTTCCATCAAGAAGGTTTAATTGCATGGAGGGCAAGTCCCAGAGATCAGAATCCACATAGGAATCGTACTCCTCGTCGTTGAACTTGGGCAGGCGCGTCAGTTTGACGAGAAGGAATTCGGCGTTGTTTTGTGGTTGCAGGTGGTTCTTCAAGATCACTGCCAGGTCGTGAATTGCTACTGCCATTGGAGAATTGGAGAGAGAGAGAGATGGAAAAATGGGGTTTATAACTTTAAGTGAAGGGTTAGGTGGAGAAGGGTGTTGAGAAGAAAATTTTGATGTTCCCAAATAAATTATCGAGTAGCCAAGCTGAAACTCGACAATGGGCCTTAAAATAAAGCCCAAAGGCTTTCGGTGTTGTGGAAGTTCGCCCAAGCAAGAGATAGAGGCTGTACCCTAACAAAAAGACAACAATAAAGCACAATAAACACATTACTATTATTAGTTTGTTATATTATTAGTCCTTTTTACAGTGTCATAGTTCAAATCAGTCCTCCAGCAGTAGGGGTGAAATTATACTTAGAGTCTAGCGGTCAATGATTAAATAAATTTAGGAAAGTGTTCACTCTTGGAGGTCCTTGTGTGTCTTGGTCAGGGGAAAATATAGTACTTTCAGCCATCATTATATCAATTTGAGATAAAAATTCAATTGTTACAAATATATTATACCCTTCATCATAATAATAATAAACAAAAATTAAGGGCTCCATAGTTACAAATATATTATATCCTTCATTCCGATTTTGAAGCCGATAGCAGTGGCTGTGGTTGGATGGAGGTTTTTCACCCAAAGTTAGGAACTTGGGAATCCTTGCCCAATCCTCCATCTCGATGTTTCCTTCAGAGAATTATGCTTTCCGCACCTTTCCATGATAAAAACAAATTGTTGTAGCTGAAATTGATGAGCGTTGGAGTGGCCATGTTACATTCTATATTTATAATGTCGAGACTCAACGTTAGGTAACACTTGATCCTCCAAGGCGAGACGTTATGTCTGCCCAGTTCAACGGACGTGACGGGTATCCTAATGAGGACACCATCATTGCTTTAGGACCTACAGTTGTTAGAAATACTCTTTATTGGGGCTTCCTTGATGACCAGAAGTTATGTCTACAAGCATACAATTAAGATACGAATGTGTGGTTCTATGGTCGTCTCAACTTATGCTCTTCAGTTTTATGGGAGGGTGAATTCTTGCCTAGTCAATTATCTACTTCTTTGCACCACTTGGCTAATCACAAATTCTGCTTTCTCTTCTTGAGCCTCGGCAAAGTATGCTTCCTTAATTGTCTCATATTTGACGTTTCTCCAATTTCTTGCAAAAATTATCATTATCATGCTAATGACGAAGATGACGACTTTTCCCATAACCTTTACTGTGATCGTTGGAACAAGCATCGGCCTTTCTCCCAAGCTTTCTCCAAATTGGGTATTTCCATTGTCTCCATCCATAAGTATCTCGTCCATGGTAGCTTAAAAGTCTACCACACTGTGTTGCTGTAAGTTTATTGTTAATGTGTATAGTATTATGGGCTTTAAGCCCAACTAGATTACTTGTATAGCACACATTCTTGTACTACATTCTTACTTGTACTGCACTCATATGCCTCCTATATATATAGGCACTTATGCATATTCTTTTATTGAGAAATACAATACAATTATTCAGTATTTTTAACATGATATCAGAGCCACTACTTTAATTATCTTATGTCTTGTAGTCTGGTTTTGTCGGTATTTTTCGCTGCCTCAACTTCTGCAGTTAGTAAACCCTTTCAGTGCCCTCTCTCGACTGCTCCACCAATGTTAAAGGTCCTTAGGGTTGAATCTCCACTGTTAGAAGCTCCTCCTCTGCCGGCAAAACCACTACCATCATCAGATCTGTCACCTCTGACCTCCGATTAGGACATAAGACATATCATCATGTAGCCTTTCATTCGCTCTACACATCTCCACCAGAAACATCCACATCTGACCATCCACACGCTGGTTAAAGTTTCGGCAAACACTCTCTCGCGCTTCACGCGCCACCAAGGTTGCTTCGATCTTGTTGCCGCCGACATCATCAAAATTGTCTTTCTTCAATCTGCATATTCAGAAAAGAATCAGCTTCATCGGATAGCCCACGCACCCTCACGCGCCGCCCATAGCTTCAGTGAAGTTGATCCACGAGCCTCACGCGCCCCACGCGCCGCTGGTTACCTGCTGATGTCATCTCTGACGCCATCACTACCTCATCAACCCTAGCTGACGTCACCTGCTTACATCAGCGCCACATCATCTACTTACGTCATCCGTTGACTTCTTTGTTGACTTTGACTTTGACCAGGTTTGACCGTTGACTTTTGACCAGAATTGACTTTTGATAGTCCAGGTGCTCTTTACCTAGTTTTTTCGCGTAGATTTCATTTTTGCAATCCATTTTTGCATATTTTGCTTTTAAATGAAGAATAAGGACAGGTCTTCATCTTGTTGCAATAATTGTTGCAGACAATCCAGCAAACGTTTTTGCAATTTTTGCAAACGTTTTGGCCACAATATTGAGACTTGCTATCATCGCAACAAATCAGTTGTTTCAATTTCTGCTGTTGCTAACACTGAGAGTGTCCAACCAATGGCTCTCATCTCTACACAGTCTCAGACTTCTGGATCCACTTTCACCATTTCCAGAGATGACCTTATAAACATCATCGCTAATGTCATTCGTATGATTGGTAATGCATCTTGTTCCTTTTCTCTCTCAGCTTTATCTGGTATGTCTCCTTCCTCTTGGCTTATGGATTCTGCTTGTTACAATCACATAAAACCTCACTCGTCCTTTTGAACTTCAACCTGCACCACACCCTCTTAATATTCGCACAGCAAATGGAACGCCACAATGTCTGGTCATAATATAGGTTCTGTTTCGACTTCCAACCTCTCAGTTCTTGGGGTCTTTAATGTTTTTGACCTTTCTTACAATTTATTTTCTATGGGACAATTAGCTGAGTTGGGTTATCGCATTATCTTTGATTATTCTGAGTGTATTGTGCAGGATCCGAGAACGGGACAGGAGCTTAGGACCGGTCCTAGAGTTGGGCATATGTTTCCCATTGACAACCTTCGTCTTCCATTTGTTGCTCATATTTCTTTTGCTGCAGCTACTGCAGTTTCTTCTATTCCTTCCCTTGCACTTTGGCATGCCCGACTTGGTCATGCATCTTCCTCTCGGGTACAACACTTGGCTTCTAGAGGTTTGTTAGGTTCAGTGTCCACAGAAAATTTTGATTGTATTTCATGTCAATTAGGAAAACAACCAGCTTTGCCTTTCAATACTAGTGAATCAGTGTCTACTGATATCTTTAACCTAATTCATTCTGATGTTTGGGGACCTTCTTCTGTCTCTAATATTGGTGGATCTCGATATTTTGTTGTCTTTGTTGATGATTATTCCCTTTACAGCTGGATTTTTCATATGAAACATCGTTCTAAATTATTGCAAGTATATTCTAATTTTGCAAAAATGGTTGAAACTCAATTTTCCAAACGTATCAAAATTTTTCGATTTGATAATGCTCTTAGGTACACTCAATATGCTTTCCAAGCTGTTTTGCATTCCTATGGCACTGTTCAACAACTAACTTGTCTAGGTACCTCTCAGTAAAATGGTAGAGCCGAACGAAAACTTCGTCATATTCTTGACATTGTTCGTGCTCTCCTTCTCTCTGCCATAGTTCCTACTCCTTTTTAGGGCGAAACTGCACTTCATGCTGTTCATGCTATTAATCGCATTCACAGTCCTATCATCCAAAATCAAACTCCATATGAGCGCCATTTTGGGTCATCTCCAGATTATCATCACCTTCGCTCCTTTGGTTCTGCTTATTTCGTTCTTTTTCAGCCATATGAGCATAACAAACTTGAGCCTCCGTCAAGACTTTGTTGCTTTCTTGGTTATGGCGAAACTCAAAAGGGGTATCGGTGTTATGATCCTGTTTCTCATCGTCTTCGTGTCTCCCGCAATGTTGTCTTTTGGGAACATCGCCTCTTTGTCAAGCTCTCTCACTTCCATGCCTCTCTATCTTCCTCTTTTGTCTTAGATCTTTTTCTAGATGAGGCACATATTCCATTTGTAGCTGCTCCTGATCCTCCTGTAGTTGCCCTTGATTCTCCTGTAGACTTCTTTGTCCAACCACCAGATATCACTGATCTCTTTCCTAGTTCACCCTTTAATGAATAGGTGGAAAATGAACAAGTTGAAGACGAGCTACCCAACCCCAACCTTAAGCTTGGGTCCCCTGCTCCTGCTCCGCTCGAAGATCTTGCACAAGACATTCCACCTCATCACTCAAGTCGGGTAAGATCCATTCCTGCACATTTACTTGACTATCATTGTTACACTGCTCTTGCTACACTGCACGAGCCTCACACCTATCGTGAGGCTTTCACTGACCCTTTATGGCAGATTGCAATGAAAGAGGAACTTGATGCATTATCTAAAAATCATACTTGGGATTTGGTGACACTTTCCCCTGGGAAATCTGTGGTTGGTTGTAAGTGGATCTACAAGATTAAGACTCGCTCTGATAGGTCCATTGAGCGCTACAAAGCTCGTCTAGTTGCAAAAGACTTTACACAAGAGTATGGGATTAATTATGAAGAGACATTTGTTCCGGTTGCTCGTATCTCATATATTCGTGCCCTCTTAGCTGTTGCTGCTGCCAGTAAATGGGACCTTTTCTAGATGGATGTAAAAAATGCATTCCTTAATGGGGATTTAAGTGAAGAAGTTTATATACAACCTCCTCCTGGTCTCTCTGTTGAATCAAATAAGGTTTGTCACCTTCGACGTGCACTTTATAGCCTTAAACAAGCTCCACGAGCTTGGTTTACTAAATTCAACTCTACCATTTCTTGCTTGGGTTACATGGCCAGTCATTATAATTCTGCCTTATTTCTTTGTCATACTGACAAAGGCACTATTTTACTTCTCCTGTATGTGGATGATATGATTATAACTGGTGATGATTTCAGTGGCATTCAAAAACTCAAGGATTTTCTCAGTCAGCAATTTGAGATGAAAGATCTTGGATATCTCGGCTATTTCTTGGGTCTTGAAATCATTCATTCTACAGTTCTACAGATGGAATTTATATTACTCAAGCCAAGTACGCTTCTGAACTCATGTCTCAAGCTAGACTCACTGATAGCAAGACTGTTGACACTCCAGTTGAGATTAATGCGCATCTGACTCCCTTAAGAGGGAAATTATTGTCTAATCCCTCTCTTTATAGACGCTTGGTTGGCAGCCTAGTTTATCTTACTGTCACTCATCCAGACATTTCCTATGCTGTTCATCAAGTAAGCCAGTATCTATCTGCTCCACGATCGACTCACTATGCTGCTGTTCTGCACATTCTTCGATACTTAAAGGGCACTCTCTTCCATGGTCTTTTCTACTCTGCTCAATCTCCTCTTATTCTCCTTGCATTTTCTGATGCTAATTGGGTAGGAGATCCCACTAATTGCAAGTCCACCACTGGTTATTGCTTTCTTCTTAGTTCTTCTCTGATTTCTTGACGAAGCAAGAAACAAACTCATGTGGCCCACTCCAGTACTGAAGCAGAATATCATGCCCTTGTTGATACCACATCTGAGCTCCTTTGGCTACGATGACTTCTCAAAGACTTAGGTGTGTCTACATCCTCTGCTAATCCTCTTTATTGTAACAACCAAAGTGCTATTCATATTGTTCACAATGATGTCTTCCATGAACTGACTAAACACATCGAGACTGATTGTCATTTTATCCGTTATCATCTTGTTCATGGTGCTGATGAGAACGGACTAACCCAAGACAAGCTAATCTCAGTCTCCTCTAAAGATCAACTTGCAGATATCTTCACCAAGTCACATCCTAAGGGACGCTTTTGTACTTTAGTTGACAACTTCAAGTTGGCCTCACATCTACCTTGAGTTTGAGGAGAGCTGTTAATGTGTATAGTATTGTGGGCTTTAGGCCTAACTAGATTACTTGTATAGTACATACTCTTGTACTACACTCTTACTTGTACTACACTCATATGCCTCCTATATTTATAGGCACTCATGTATATTCTTTCATTGAGAAATACAATACAATTATTCAGTATTTTTAACATTTACTTACTACATTCTTTCTATTTCCCTCTACTTTGTCATGCCATATCATTTTTTTTGTTTATTGTCTTTTTTAATGCCCAAATAAACAAACATATAGTGGCACTGATGAGAATGCAAAATGTCATATTTTTCTCCTTTAATGTTTAGTCTTTTGTACTTATTTGGTGCCTAAATGTACTCATTATTCTTATATTTTGATTTAGGATGCAAATGGAGGCATTAAGTGCAAAACGTAGTTAATTGGGTGATTTTAGACAGCTTTGACATTGCTTTGTAATGTGGGCATAACTCTCTCATCTGAGCTCCGATTGAGATGATTCAAGATGCTGTAGAACGCGAAGACAAAGCTCTGAAACTTTCATGTTTTGAGTTTTGAGAGATACGGGCCGCATCAAGGTCGAAATTGGGCTTGAAGTTGCTGCACCTGCACTGTTGACGTTTTGGAACATTACTTAGCCTGTAATTCTAATATGGGGATCTGATGCGGTTTATTTTCAGAAGTTTCTAGATCTGGTGCACGAAATTTCCAGCTGAAAAACACCACTTTCCTAGTTATATTAGGACTCTGTTTTATTTTTAATATTTTTCCTTAATTAGTCAGATTTGGATATTATTATTTAAAATATTTTTAGGAAAGTTTGTAGGCTTGGGAAAGGGGGAATTAACGTGTAAAAAAGGGAGGAGAAATCAAAATTGGAGACACACGCGTTTCTCTCCCCTCTTCTCTAATTTTCTCCTTCGAGTTTTTTGTCATGGCCCTGCATGGCTAAAACTTTTATACTTGGTCGAAGGAAACTGAAGCCTCAGAATCAATAAAGCTGTGAGATCTAATTTGTTTTTATTGTCCAATTTATGCGTTGAATATTGGATGTTCTTCTATGCCTATTTTCATGATTGTCTTGTTTAATTATTAGGAGGCCTATTAGTTTATTATTCGTTGCAATCTACTGCTAGGTTAGATATCAAATCCGTAATTGTTTGATCTCTCAAATTTGTGAAGCAACCAAGATTTAATGATTTGCTGCGTTAGAAATTATTAGATCTTAGGAAGAACGCTTGACTAAATTAAATGCAACCGCTTGTGTTTGTGTTGTTTAGTTTCATCGATCTCTCTAATTCTTAAGGCTGCTACTAGATTAAACCTTTAGCGCTTGTCTTGGGTTGTTTAGTAGTTAGGGTTAATTAGATCGCTTGTTTTCTAATTAATTGCGACTAAGGAGAGATAGGAAAATAGTTCCAACGGTGAATATTCAAAGTGTGAATTGATATATATTTACATCGATGATTAGTTGTAAAATTCTGATGGTGGATGTTGACTTGGACCAAGGTTTGTTCTTTTGATTGATTTCTATATTTTAAGTTGAATTGTTCCTTAGTTGTTTTTCTTAAAATTGTTTTCATTATACTCAAACCCCCCCTCCTTATTCACGTAGCATAAAATTAGGCTAGATACTCTTCGTGGGAACGATCCTTACTCGCACTACTACATATATTTTTAGGAGTATAGGTTTTATTTTTGGTTGCCTGCGATAGCACACTAGGCACCACCAATTGTATCTGGGTGTTTTGACTATCATTAACAACAAAACACCAAGTGTTTGATATCTACACAAAAATTGATCTTGCAAATCCTGTATCACATCCCCCCTTTCCTCTTTATAGTCTTTGCCCCAAGCATGCATTAGAAGTCCTCCTATTTGATGTGCACCTTTGAAGAATAAAACAGTACAGTCATTTGTTTGTACACCATCTAACTCATAGTTTAACTTGCAGGGATGCTAGATTTAATACATCAAAGAAGAAGAAACCAAAGTTGTCATGTAAACCAATTGAGAGCCCAACTTACAGGGATGGTGGATTTAATACCCCAAAGCTAAAGAAACCAAAGTCATCACATAAGCCATAAGCCAAGTTAGACTGTCAATGATATTTATCTTAGTGGGTTGCTTCCTTGAAGGGAGAGTGGAGGGGAGTAGTGTAAAGTTGACTAAAAATAAACTAATTTTGTACTAAATCTACTTTACTCTACTCCCCCTCCCTCCCCCTCAATCCAAATGGACCATAAGTTTCTAATGCTTGTGATTTTATAGACCCTGATGAAAGATTTAATCTTTGTAGTTTATTTAGAATCATTATGGATAATCTGTATTACAAACTAGTTTTATGTTCATTTTTTCTATTGTATTTTGTAGATGTTAAGAACATTTTTTACCATCAAGGTGATATAAGGCTCCATTAAAATTAATTAAAAGCCATCTTAATTTAGAGGTTAGTTAATATTAATTGAACATAGATAAAGTCCCACCAGTTTATGGTCATTGTTCTTCACAAAGACAGAGTTCAGCACTGTCGACCTAGCCATATCATCACTAGGTTGTAATCTTTGTAAGACGTCTATCCTTTTTCTTGGGGACAACGGTACTATCCATTCCTTGTTGCTCTTGCATCTTGGTTGATAAGGTTACACCAAACTGACGAATGTGTCAATATCCTTTTGATCATGTTTAAAATAGCTTCTTTGTAGTGGTAAGGACCATAGGCTCTCAAGTAGTTGAGGATTTGAACATGTCATTTTCCTTCACCAATGAAGTCAGCCACATAATTTGCTTTCAAAGTGCCTGCTGTGTATCAAGTTGCTATCAAGATTCAAACATAGTCCCCATACGCAAAGCTCATAGCGCCTTTGAATACTTGAATTTGTTAGCTATGATAGGTATGTCGAAAACATTTCAAGAGGATTGCTTGTTTTGTGCATGTCTCCTTATGTTGATTTACTTGTAAATATCATGGGTTTGGGTATTCTTTTATCCAGATGCCCCACCCTGATCAATTGCCACTTCTCTTGTACCATAATGCTTGTAAGTTACTTTGAGCCTTCGTTTCGAGGTGACTCAGATACTTTTGTTTTTGTTCAGCTAGATATTTTGCCATAGGAAAATATACTGCTAAACTTTTTTCCATGATAGAAAATTGGACAGCAAACATGCCAATGATTCTTGTAATAAGCAATGAGAAATAAAAACAAGACCTACTTTCAGATTGTCCCCTTCCATTTTTTTTCCATGAGCATTGTCCAATGATGTAGGAGTAACTGGATCATTAACGTTTGGATCGAATTTCCACAACTTTGGTCTTAGCTACAATTACTGCATAAGGATAATGGCTAGGAGGAGGATTGAAAGACATTATGGCGTTAAGATTTCCAGGATTTAGAATTCCATTGTTTTTGTCTCTGTATTATATACAATTGTAATTTATTGGCTTTTCAAAATGGTGATTGTGCGTTTGAACCAACCTTATCAAATCCATTTTCAAATTAAATTGAAATTAAACTGTATACCTTTTCATTGCCAATTTGAACTCCTCTCACTTAAACATCTTTCTTCCCTTTTCTCTCAAGCATCAAACCGCAATTCAATTTGGTTCAAAATGTAGAATGGAGAACAAACTGAACGAAGGATACTCATACATATAATTATATAACACTATGGATTGAAGGAAATTTATTCATTCTCTCTCTATCAAGTTCAGACCTTCACTTTGCTTGCTGCACCTACTTCAGAAACATTTTTTTGCGACTGTATAAACAATGTCGCCAATCTACATGTGATTGCGCAGCTACTCTATATATTAATAGAACATGATTGGAGCAATCCTTTCTTTATGGAGTGTATAATTAGGTTAATGTGTTTAATCTCCTAGCTTATTTTAGTCAAAACCAAGTTGTGGAAGTGCTTGTCGATTGCAGAACTATACCCTTTTGCTTTATCTGGAGCATCCAA